>OW203750.1:7529672-7683017 GCA_934045075.1 Yponomeuta sedellus
TCGCTGAGGAAGTTGTAATACACTCGTGTGCTTTCGGCGAAAACCGAAGCCTACTCTAGAGCCAGAGGTATATTCTAAATGCTAACAGGCTGTATGTGCGCGCGTAGACTTGAAGCATGCAATTGTCATTGTAGATTGAATATTCCTCATTCCATGTAAACCAGGAATTACATAAGAGACTTAATAGTACACTATGGTACTAGTGTATAACATTGGTGATTACCGCCGAGGCGCCATTGAGAGTCAAGAACGGTGTAATCATCAATACACACAGGTATCATACGACATTTTTCAACACACTTGTGAATAAAATAACAAGAAAAACTCATTTTTAAGACAGGTGTGCTCAAAAAGTGGCGTATTGCAGGGACGTATAGCGTGCGGGATGTGGGCTATTACACACTCGTGCTTTTTTTTACCTTTCCCGCACTCGTGCGTTTTCTTTCCCAACTGTCAAAATAATGTTTATTAAAAAGAAAAACCAACCATGAAGTTTTTACTAAAAAAAATCATAGAAGTTTTTATAATTCAAGGAAATACGTATCTTTCTAAATAGAAGCTACTCATTTGTTTCAAATATCAGATTTAATGATTTGATTGAATGAGTTAGGTGGGTTTCTGTTTTCAGCTTCTTTTATCATAAAGTGAGCAAGTGTGTTGAAAAAATAACATAGTACAGTACAGTATAAATGGCGGCGTTATTACTAATAGTAATTTCTTCCAGAAAACCATGCGTGGAAAAAAAAAAAAGAAACTGAAAGACGGTTAGTCGGCGCTACTAAACAATATTATAAGCAAGATATTTTATAATTAAAACTCATACATAAACGGCATATAAATATGAAATAAATAAATAAATTTTAGGCAAAATTTAAAAACAAACGGATGTAAATAGACATAAAGTAGGTACAGCATCGTTAGACTTTCACACTGAGAAGTATCTAATATTATATCTATAATATAAAAATGAATCGCCGAATGTGTTGGTAAGCGCAAATCTCGAGAGCAGCTGAACGGATTTCGCTAATTATTTTTATAGAATATTACTTGATGTACGAGGATGGTTCTTACGGAGAAAAAAAAAGAATCGACTGTTAGGCGGTACGAAGTTTGCTGTGTCAGCAAAGTCATAAGGGATAAAAAAGTGACGCTAAAGCAATATATACTGTAAATTAGTATTATCAAAAAGCATTCGCAAAGAAAAAGCATTAGTACTAGCAAAAGGTATACAACTTAGTTTGAACTTAAGTGAGCTTCCAAATTCCTTATAGAATGACATCATAAATCTTAATAAATACCTACTATAGTAGCTATAAATATACAATATATTATTAATAATCTAAATTATAGCATACAAGCTGTGCCCCGTGGTTTATCGATTTTCCTATGGGAATAAGATAAATAAATAATAAATAAATATTCATAGACATATTACACAGATCTCGTTAGCCCTATACTAAGTACAACTAAATGACTTGTGTTACAGGTGCTAACTCGACGATAGATTTAATACAATAAATAAATAGACAACATCGAAGACCCGAGACAAAGGGGCCGTTCAAATATTACGTAAGTAGATTTATTACAATCATTTACCCCCCATCCCCCTTGTCAGCAAAAGTAAGCAAAGCTCTTACCCCCATGCTTACGTAAACATTTTTAATTATAAATGTATTTTTTTATATTGTAATGTTTAAAATTTAAAATAATTAAAATAATTTAATTATTAAAATTATAATGTTATAATTATTATTTTAAAAATAAAAAAATAGATTTAGGATAAAGATTAGATTTTACTGATACAGTATTCAACATAGAGTAAGGGACAAAAATATTATAATCTTACGAACATAACAAACTTAAAAACAAATCAACGGTAACACAAATGTTAACTTGCTTTGCTATGCTTACAATACGTCTACTCGCTCTAATATCCAAACAAAACAATACACTAACGGAGAAAATTTAGACAAGTGAATAGCCCTCGGTAATTCCCCTAATCGGTTCTAAAGCGAATGCCTAAACGTATGCATTATTTGCGGGAATTTTTAAAACTGCGTTTCGTTTTCAAGCATAGACAATGTGAGGGTTGCCATTTGTATAAAAAAGTAAATAACTACCGATGACGTAATCATCATCTAGACTCCCCTACCCCCCATGTCATCCAAAATAAGCAAAACAAAGACCCCCCACCCCCCAAAGTGCTTACGTAATACTTGAACGTAGAAAAGTTCGTTTCCTAGCTTGACCCGGTCGGGGATCGAACCCGAGACCTTCGGGTAAGAATAAGAATCATGATCATCAAGCCATTATGTCCCCACCGAGGGGCACGGGTCTCTACCCTTAGGAAAGTATAGGCCATACTCCACCACGGGGACCAAGTCCGGATTGGTGGAGGCTTGCAAGACTAGTGGCCGGTCTTACTGTCAGAAGTTTTTAGGCTAGTTGACTGAATTTGGGAAATTACTTTTAAGTACATTATACAACAAATTATGTGTTATTTTAAATAAAACTTAATAAGGCCGCAAGTGATGCAAATTACTTCAGCCAGATATCTCTGCCTGTACGTAATACAGAGAATATTGTAAAGAGGTTCGAAATTTCACTGATGCCGGTGAGTCGCCCATTAGCTCAGATGGAAAGAGCGCTGGCACGGACAGCCAGAGGTCGCGGGTTCGAATCCCGGCAAGGGTGGAATTTTTAGCCTCTAAATAGGTTTTTAAAAATTGTCCTTAGCACGGGTTAGTGCATTAAACATGTTATGATGTTCATTCCATTGGTGGCGCCAGTTACCATCGTGTGGCGCCACCCACGGTCACTTGAGTAACGTAACCTGATCTAACTACAGTCTATCTATGACTTCAAATGAGGATCATAGACTTCCAGCCTCAGTTTGATGAGCCGTCACGCGTGCGTAACGCGAGAAATAGTCTATAATAGTCTACCACGTGTATACTAATGGTTTCTCTTAGGTGAAGAGATAAATACACATGTGGCGTAAGAACAATAGCGATAGTTCGATGGGGTATCGATAACGATGGAAACAAGATCGTCCACAGAAGAGTTCTTTTGAGAATCTCACAATAAAAGCTATGGAAAAGCGCGACTCGCCGACCACTAAAATGGTCGTCGTCGTCGTCAGGCTATACTAGTCCACTGCTGGACATAGCCCTCCCCTAAAGAGCGCCACGTTGTGCTATCATAAGGGGTAATGCCCATAATCCCAACGCTAGGCAGGGGGGTTGGGGATCGCAGTTCGGTGGAATTGTACTGCAGGGGGCGCTGCTGCCCACCCCCCGGTTTGCGGTAGAATGGTAGATATCTTTTATCGGTAGCTAAGCTCTTCGTTTCGGATCTATATAGACTCCATAAAGAATTGAAATTCAGTAAGGCCCGCCGCTGTCTTACAATCCTCCACCAACTCGGAGTTGGCCCCCGTGGTGGAGTATGGCCTACACTCCCTGCAATGCAGAAAGAGACCCGTGCCCCAGCAATGGGGACGTACTAAGGGTTGAGATCATAATCACCATGATTGAAAAGTAGTATTGTCTAACTGACAGAAGCCAACTTTATTTTAACTCAATGGCTACATTGGAATTGTAAAATATAAGTACCCTCATTTTTAATTTATGTAGGTATACTGTACTTTATACAGTCTATTTATTCTTACTTGTCCAATTTAGTAAACAAGATTCAACCCTTAAACTGTGACTTTTTAGTCCAAAACTGCCATATTTCCATAAATTAAGTAACTTGGAACACTCTTTTAGATAAGACGCTGCCAATTTTATAAACATAATTCAAATCATGATAGTTCATGAATTTGCGAGAAAATGTCTAGTTTAGGCATCTAATCTCAATTTTAAGGTAAGAATCTTGTTTACTAAATTGGACAAGTAAGAATAAATAGACTGTACAACACGGTTAATGGTTAATACATCCTTCATGGGGCATTGTGTACGCTTCTATAATAAAATCCCTGAAGATAGGTATATTAAGCTTGCCTGAATCGCGGTTCAAAAAATATGTTAAGCACACTTTGTGCCAAAAGGGCTACTATAACATAAAGGATTATCTAGATGACAATGAGGTCTGGAATTAAAGCCAGTACAATGTATGAGTTCTATGTTTTATAATAATTATGTAAACTATGTTAATTAAGGACTTTGCAAAGACTAAGTTTGGAGTTTTTTTGTCCATTTTTTCTCCAAAATTATCTAGATTTTGAAATGCACACCTAGTTTGAATTGTAACGTCCATTAAGCCGCAGCTTCTGCGCTACTTTGAATAAAACTTTTTTATTTCATTTCATACAGCCCACAACTTTTTGGCATATTCAATAACTTTCGTGGTCAATTTAGTATGCTATGAAATTTCGTGCTAAAAACGTATTAGAAAATAGCAATGTAAACCAGCCATTATACGCTGTGCCTACGTGCGTGGTGCCTTGTATGCGCCTGCTAACCGACGCAAACGGGCTAATATATTCGAAGTTCAAAATATAAGCGTCCTGACGAACGGTTTCCCATAATTCGAATTTCGAATATTTTAAGTGGCCAGTCGATAACTGCATCGGCTGGAATTGTTTTGACAGTACCTACTCTGGGCAGTGGCGCGTTGGCGACAGTCGGCTGGGTCGTTCGGAATTCGAACTCGGTGGTCAATAGGGCTGCTACATGGAATGTCCAGGGTCAGGGTTAATCTCACAGAACATATAAAAAGAGTAGAAGTAGTGACATGACACATTAGTACGAAAACCAGTGTAACCAAACTGATACACATAAACCAAACGCACACTACGAATGCCAAGCTACCATTGGTAAATAAAGTCAATGCCGAAAAGGTGTACATCATAAAAGTTTCAAGTAAAATATGCACCTTTTCATAATGGAAACAATGATCAAAGTCAAATGACAATGATGAAATTAAGGTTGACATTTTGTAGTAACGCTACTCTACAGTAGATGGAACTACCACCGCGTCGGACCGAAAAGAACTTTTACCTAGTAAGACATAAAGTTCAAAATTGAAAAACAAGTACATTCTCTGTTTGGGATGGGACAATGAGAGTTCTAGTTTGTCGATAGGGAGAACCTATCGACAAATTATACAAACAGTTTAACACATTAACGGCCGAATACGCATACTACTGGTACTCAGAAGTATTTTTAGCTATTTCTTTTTTGCCTGCGGGTTGACTGGTAGAAAATGCATCTTTTTTACATAATCTTTTGTGCAATAAAGAATTAGTACTAATAGCGTGGATAGATGCACAAATAAAACAAACAATGTGGTAGATTTCATAATATTTTAAAATGTTATCTCTTATTAAAACTAGCTTTAACCCGCTGCTTCGCCGGCGTTACAAATTATAACACGGGACATGTTATTCTACGACTCAATTCAGATCCTTGTCTATCTGTACGCCATGTTTCATACGTAATATTAATTAATGATTGTACTAATATAATTTCATTTATACGCAAGAGTCTAACATGGAAGTGAAGCATATTTTTTCTGGTATTGCTGCATCACATAAATGCCACCTTCCGCCTTTTTTAGTTATTATAAAGTGTTCATGAAAATGCTCTGAATATATTGTGCTCATCTTCGTTGGGAACCAATTTTGCCTTCTTATCGCTGCCTTCCATTTTAATTTCTTAGCCGGTTTCCTTAGGAAAACTAAACGAAAACTTACTTCCAAATTGTTTTGATTCCGAGAGGGTTGTTTTATCATTGCCTCGGTTTGCTGTTGTCAAAGGGGTTGAAGTATTAAGGGTAAATAGCAGAATAATAAAAAACCATAAAACAAATAACATAACAAAACAAAAATCAGATGCTCGCCAAGAGAATAACCACTCGAACAGGTAAACAATATAATAAGTAATTTACTTAATGTTTTAAACTGAAGTAAAAAAAACCATATGAGTCGTTTTCGATAACCTTACTTTACATCTCGGTTGGAATATTTAAAAATGTAAGACTAAAATTACTTTGATAGTTTCTTAAATATTTCAGTCCCTGATAAACTAGTGAAGAAAAACTAAATCGCGATCTAGTCTGTCTTGTATGAAAAGTAATGTGTGAGCTCCAATGACAGTTTTCACATGCACAGCGACCAGCCGGCGACCGGAGCTCATACATTACTACTTTACCCGGCCCGGCGACCGGACGGCGACCGGGTGCATATGAAAAGGCACTTAGGAAGTAGGTATAAACTAACAATAATTATTTTACCCACTTAGACGAATTGGAATTTACAATACCTAAGTAGCGTTAAGTATGTATGACTCTAAGTCATAGACAATTAATTATCGATAGATTTTTATCATGTGTGCCCCCATCCGTAATTGAGTAGAATTCAAATTTTGACAGAAATTTCTAGAGAATGTACACTTACTTCGATGAAAATTTAACTTTACTAACCAGTAAATAAAGGTGGTTTCACTTTCTCATTTTCGGATTGGTTTCCTTGTTCATGTCATTACAAATTTAATTAAAAATACAATGAAATACGTCTTACAGATGAAATGTTACGGCATGATCGGTATATTTTGGTCCCCAACTTTTATTTTTGCTCTTTAACACAGCACAACAAGGCATTTTAATACAGTTTTCACCATTTTTTCTTTACTAGAAGCGCACGGCAACTGAAGTCAACAAAACTGTCACCGACTACGCATAGGCAATACATTGCCTATGTGTGGCACGCGGGCACCGCCCACTTACGACTTCTACTCTTTTTTTATGTTCTGTGGTTAATCTCTATAATATAAAAATGAATCGCTGAATGTGTTATAAATTCTCATAATAAATTCTCCTCTGCTTAAGTATATATAAACGCTTCCGGCACGATATATTAAGTTTGACTGAAACGCGGTTCAAAAATTTTGTAAAGTACACTTTGGGCCAAAAGGGCTACTATAGTACATTAAAGATTATTTAGATGACAATGATTCTGGAATTAAAGCATGTAAAATACATGAGTTTTGTTAAAATTATGTAAACTCTGTTAAGGACTTTGAAAAGACTAAGTTTGGAGATTTTTGTCTATATATTCTCCAAAGTGATCTAGATTTTGAAATGAACACCTAATTTGACTTGTAACGTTAATTAAGCCGCAGTTTCTGCGCCACTTTGAATAAAACCTTTTCATTAAATTTCAGTTCACTCGAGAACCTTTCGAGGCCCAGCCAAACGCCGAAGACCAAGTTGAGTAAAACCTCAGATCTGATGATACAGATCTTCGACAACCCTTTTGTATGTCCCCACTGCTGGGTCACGGTCTCTTTCTGTACAGCAGTAAGGTTAGGACAAAATCCACCACGCGGGCCAAGACCGTAAGACAGTTGCGGTCCCCACTGTCAGAAGTTATGAAGCCACCCACAAGGCCTCTGACACGGCCTAACGACTGCCGTAATATGACAGTGGGCAGCAACGGCTGAAAAAAAAATCCACTAGCGGTAGTCACGGGACGGTCACCAACCCAGCACCTGACCGCGCCTGTTGCTTAACTCAAGTGACTGATTCCAATCACTCGGTTCGACTAGGCCACGAGCGCTTCACTAGGTACAGCTCTTACCTACTAGCAACTGTGGTACTAAGCTACAGAGTTCTTTATAGGCACGCAACGTAGAATTTGATTAATCCCTCTCGCCTGGATACAATATGCATGTGGCGCGTGCGTCAGTCGCGCGCGCAGCCAATGGCGGACGCGCAAATTTGAATTTTGAATTTGGAATACGACCGCGGCGCGACGCGCGGGTCTCTAAGCTATGGCATCGAATTGATTTAGAGATGAGAATTCGCGACCAGGGAGAAGCAATCATTGTAAAGTTATGAGTATGACCATGCCAATATTATTATTGTATATAGGCAGTATTTTTATCTCAGGAAGGCGGGTGATTTTGACGAATTTGAACCTTAATACTGTAGAAACAAAGACTTGCCTACCCGCCTTCGTTAGATAAAATGACTGTACCTATATTTTACAAGAGTCTACTCAATAAACATACATACATACATACATACATACATACATACATACATACATACATACATACATACATACATACATACATACATACATACATACATACATACATACATACATACATACATACATACATACATACATACATACATACATACATACATACATACATACATACATACATACATACATACATACATACATACATACATACATACATACATACATACATACATACATACATACATACATACATACATACATACATACATACATACATACATATTCTTTCGCCTGCATCCCAGAGGGGTAGGCAGAGACCAGGGACTGCCACCTGCCACGATCCTGACAGATCACCTTCGCTTCATCAACGTTCATAAGTTCCGGGTGCTTTTTATCTTCCCCTTTGCTGTCTATGACTAACGCTAGTGGCATTTTTGCGAGCGGTTTCGTGCTTCGCAGGGCACGTCAAGCAGTTGGCACCGGCTGCCGTCGATAGATGGCAGTCGTTAAGCCAAGTGAAACCTGAGGGCGGCTTGAAAACTTCTGACAGTAAGGCTAGTCTTGCAAGCCTCCACCAATCCGGACTTGGCCCCCGTGGAGGAGTATGGGCTAACCTTCCTGCAATCAAATGAAAAGGTTTTATTCAAAGTAAGTAGCGCAGAAACTGCGGCTTAATAAACGTTACAATTCAAACTAGGCGTTCATTTTAAACTCTGGATCATTTTCGAGAAGAAACGGACAAAAAAACTCCAAAGTTAGTCTTTTCAAAGTCCTCGACTAACATAGTTTACATAATTATTATAAAACATAGAACTACTGGATTCTACTGGCTTTAATTCCAGACCTCATTGTCATCCAAATAATCCTTTACGTTATATTAGGTATCCCTTTTATCACAAAGTGTGCTTAACACATATTTTGAACCGCGTTTCCGGCAAGCTTAATACATCTTCAAGGATTTTATTATAGAAGCGTATACAATGCCCCATGAAGGATGTATTAACCTTGCAGGAGGATACCCGGGCCCTAGCACTGGGGACATTAAGGGGTGAAATCGAGTTGAATTACGAAGTTCGCCATGTCAGCCAGCAGGAAAAACAATGTAAATATCCGACATGAGAACGGTCCTTGTAACCACTTGGGTGAATGTCAGAAAGGAGACCATTCACGCTTCATACTAAGTTATTATTATTATTATTATAAAATTCTTTATTGTACCTGTAAATATTGTACAATTGGCGGGCTTAATACTAAATAGTAATTTATTCTAGTTTTAGTCTAGTTGGGCCCAAACGTGAAAGTGCCGGCCAGCGAAAAAAAAACTATTCTAAACGATGGGCCACATTGATTTGTTGATTTCATACTAAGAAACCTTTATCCTAAAATGAATACCTTAAGTACTAGTAGACGTTAAAGGCCAGATTTTTCTATTAATTTTTTAAAAATGCAGAACAGACGCTATATGATTTTCTTTTTTTTTTATCTTGTAAATGTGTTGAGGAAGACTCCTTACACAAACCCTAATAGGTACGTATATTTTATAAACACGTTACAATAAATTTTTGGTACAATGTATGGGAATATAAGATTTTCAATGTCTGACAGTAGCTAAACTATAGGCTTCAAATGGTGCCATAGTATCAAATGTCTGGACAATGTGCGTAACAGTTTGGAAATGGTTTTTTTTCGTTGGCCGGCACTTTGAGTTTTGGGCCCAATTTGAATCGTCTCCTTTGTATTTTTCCTCTCCCCATGGATTTTCCGAGTTCAGTGGTGCCACCTACATGTTACATAGTGCCTACTTGCTTAATTTGCGCTAGTTATAAGTCATGTGTGTATGCAGTCTACTTTAGACCTAGTCTGTAACAAGTATTTTTTTATTTATAATATTGGCTCGTTGCATGTCTAGCCACCAACGTGTCAATTGCTAGCAAATACTCGGGATGTGCTGAAAATCAGCGCTGCGTTGATGTTTGCACACGCAGCATTAAGCTGAGCATAAATATCCTTATTATTGCATAGCGTATCTATTCACTAAATTAACTAGGTAAGTAATTAACTTAGTCTATTTTAAGTTAAAACTGTTTTCAGTCGGATTTCACTCGTTTATTATATTTTTACAATTTTCCGACGTTTCGGCACTTTTACAGGTACCGTGGTCTCAGATGACATCGGTGTCATCCGATTATTTGTAAAAATATAATAAACGAGTGAAATCCGTATAAAAACAGTTTTAATTATGTCTAGTACTCGTGTTAACCTTAGAAAATACTATTTTAAGTTGTTTTTTTCTTTTTTGCGATAATTAAACCATTTGTCAATTCAATTTCAATATAAGCCAGACTGTCACAAACAGTTTTCGGTCGCGAAATTCTGCATGCATGTATTCTCGCGTCTTCCGCATGGAGATTCGTCGCATCGCGTCATCCGCATTTTCAGCGAAGGCCACCGCAAGATTGCTTAAAATGCGGCATAATATTTACGCGAACTTTTTACCGAACTGCGTTGTTATTTGGGTATTTTGTTGCATACCAATACGTTGTTATTGTCCTCAGCACGGGTTGGTGCAACAAAAATAATATTTAATAATCATGTGGGTACAGCGATATCATTCCGATGTAAAACCTAGCTGCAACGTAGGTACTCGGGGCTGCAAGTGATGCAAATTACTTCAGCCGGATGTCGCTGCCTGTACGTAATACAGAGAATATTGTAAAGAGGTTCGAAATTTCACTGATGCCGGTTAGTCGCCCATTGGCTCCATAGATAAGTATATTTTAATTGGCTCAGTTGGGAGAGCGCTGGCACGGTAAGCCAGAGGTCGCGTGTTCGAATTCCGGCATAGGCGGAATTTTTAGCCTCTAAATAGGTTTGTACGAGTTGACGAAACCAATATATATTGTGAATGTGATCTGTCAGGATCGTGGCAAGTGGCAGTCCCTGGTCTCTGCCTACCCCTCTGGGATACAGGCGTGAGGTTATGTATGTATAAACAGGTTTTTACAAATACAAAATGTTTATTTTAAGCACAATCGTTATCAACCCTTGTATGTCCCCACTGCTGGGGCACGGGTCTCTTCCTGCATCGCAGGAAGGTTAGGCCATACTTCACCACGGGGGCCAAGTCCGGGTTGGTGGAGGATTGTAAGACAGTGGCGGGCCTTACTGTCAGAAGTTATCAAGCCGCCCATAAGGCCTCTGACATGGCTTAACGACTGCCATTATATGACAGCCGGCACCAACGGCTTAACGTGCCTTGCGAAGCACGGAAGCGCTCGGAAAAATGCCACTAGCGATAGTCACGGGACGCTCACCCATCCCGTACCTGACCGCGCCTGTTGTTGCTTAACCAAGTGATTGATTCCAATCACTCGGTTCGCCTAGGCCACGAGCGCTTATAGCTTAAGATAAGATACCATAAAATTTTATTCTAACAAACATAATGTACGTAAAGTACTAAACATTACTTATACATTTGACATTTCAACACTTACGTTACTGTTCTTTGGAACTTCTCTAGGAACTAGACAGTAGGTATTGCTTATATTTATACATATCGCACCCTCAGAACGAAAGAGGCCTAAGTCAAAAAATAGTGAAATTGAGTTACAATCATAGAGTCATAAATAGGTATGCCGTGGACGGAAGATTAGCTATGCTCTTTTTTTACAATAAGTGCCTTTGTTTTACTATTCATCGGATAGAGCATACCTTTTTATGTCTCTCTATGATTGTTAGGTGCTCAATTTTTTGAGAATTTTTTGAGTATTTAAACTATTTTTTGACTTAGGCCTCTTTCGTTCTGAGGGTGCGATATATGATATTTTTTAATAAATTCTGTCTGTACTATTTATTGTAATTTGTCGTTAAGGAAGTCTTCGATTTTATAGTACTTAGTATTTTTCTATCAGCAGCAACTTTAATTTGTTTTTAAATCTATTTGTTCGTTTAAAAACCTATTTAGAGGCTAAAAATTTCACCCATGCCGGGATTCGAACCCGCAACCTCTGGCTATCCGTACCAGTAAAATTTGTTCCTTAGCACGGGTTAGTGCATTAAAAATAAAAATTGTGTAACTATTTGTTCGTTTTTTAAATTATGAGGTAATTTATTTATTGCATGCAATTCTTCATTGTGCCTTTGTTTTGTTAAAATATCATATGACGGCAAATTTTAGGCTCCATCTCGGTGCCACAATCGCCTCTACGGTGTCATTATGTAGGCGTTTACGATTCTCTGTTTTCAAATTCAAATAAACAACCGGGACTATCCCAATAAACGATAAAGTTGGATGTATATACATAAATATTGCCATTGAATAAACTTTAATCTTTTTAAAAACTTATTTAGAGGCTAAAAATTCCACCCATGCCGGGATTCTAACCCGCGACCTCTACCTATCCGTGCCAGCGCTCTTTCCAACTGAGCTAATGGGCGACTCACCGGCATCAGTGAAATTTCGAACCTCTTTACAATATTCTCTGTATTACAGTACAGGCAGCGACATCTGGCTTAAGTAATTTGCATTACTTGCAGACCCGAGTAGCTGCTACTTTGCAGTTAGGTTTTTACATCGGAATGAAATTCTTCCTGACTTAAAGTAAAAATAAAATTAATTTAGTAACAATACTTACCTATGTACTTCTTATAGTAATGAAGGTATTACATCTAAGTTCAGTTCTAAAGTAGGTAAGTCTAAATTCCCTACATTTTACCCACATAAAAGTTCTCCACACAAATTACCCAATCACTCTGAGAATCCGAACAATTTGGGGAATTCTCCACAGATTGGCAACCCTGTTCATAAGTCGTCTAAACAATTCAATGGAAAATAATGGAAGCTATTTGTAGGAATCTGTGATCCGCGGAAAAGTTCTAGGACTTTTCCATGACGAGCACTTTAGGAATAACTTTAGTGCCTACAGTCGACTGCCGCAATTTGCATGCGAACCACACCCGCTACTTTATTTACGTTATTTTATGCGTTACTCTAACATAAGGTTAAAATGTCGCAAACGTTACTATAATGTTAACTTCGACACCTCCTTGGTCAGCAGCATAAGAAAGTGAGTTTTTATTTTTCACTATATATCAAGGTAATAGTGTATGCCTCCACTACCTACTGGGGCACGGGTCACTTCCTGCATCGCAGGAAGGTTAGGCCATACCCCACCACGGGGCCTAAGTCCGGGTTGGTGGAGGATTGTAAGACAGTGGCGGGCCTTACTGTCAGAATTTATAAAGCCGACCATAAGACCTCTGACAACCTTTGGATGGACTGGACTAATACATGAGAGAAGAAATAATTGCATAAATTGTAAAAAGATGAATAAATTTAAAAAAATAAAACCGACTTCAAATGCGTGAACACAAAAAAAACTAAAAATTAAAAAATAATTCCTAATATCTATTACCTAATACTATAATTTTCCTAAACTATGTCAAAGTAATTAAAGTTAAACCAGCTAAATATCTTACAATAGTTATACTTATATACCTATTGCTTTTTGGAGTCGGTGCCAGTCGTATTAAGTTTAGCCGCGAGCAAGAGACGTGCGGCGCGGTGGCGGGGGACGCAAGGCGCGAGGCGGGGCCGCGCGGTGCTGCGGGGGACGCGGGCGCGCGCGGCTCTTGCTCGCGGCTAAACTTAATACGACTGGCACCGACTCCAAAAAGCAATAGGTATATAAGTATAACTATTGTAAGATATTTAGCTGGTTTAACTTTAATTACTTTGACATAGTTTAGGAAAATTATAGTATTAGGTAATAGATATTAGGAATTATTTTTTAATTTTTAGTTTTTTTTGTGTTC
Source organism: Yponomeuta sedellus (assembly GCA_934045075.1). Taxonomy (NCBI): domain Eukaryota; kingdom Metazoa; phylum Arthropoda; class Insecta; order Lepidoptera; family Yponomeutidae; genus Yponomeuta; species Yponomeuta sedellus. The sequence continues at coordinate 7,543,483 of OW203750.1, forward strand.
ACGCATTTGAAGTCGGTTTTATTTTTTTTTAAAAGTTAATTATTTAGTTTTTTTGTGTTCACGCATTTGAAGTCGGTTTTTTTTTAAAGTTAATTATTTTATTATTAAATTTAAATGGGACCACCCTTGAGGTATTACCTATACGCCGAAAAAAGATTTGTTCAAATCGGTTCATAATTGGCGGAGTTATCGCGTAACAAACATAGAAAAGCATACGGGTCGAATTGAGAACCTCCTCCTTTTTTTGAAGTCGGTTGATAAAATAGGAGATTGATAGCGAAATGTCAGTTATGGTAAATTGTATAGGTTGTTAAACAGTACTAGGTACTTCAATGTATTTACCATGCTTTTAGCAAATAAATAGTGGATTGTTAACCGAAGGTCGAAAGAATCCATTACCGAGGTATTTAGACGCCCGCCCGAGCGTAGTCCGGCCATATTGCGAGTAGGAATTGATTCTTTTACCCGTGTTAAACACTCTACTTTTCATTTCGAATATGAAAACTCATTTTTAATATTCAAATCTTAGCGTAAAAGAGATTATTACCTATTTTTTTGAATTCCGTCACAGATACGTAATATACTTTGTGAAAAAAGTGTAGAATTTAAAGAGTACAGTGCGTTCACATTAACTTGACGCGTGAGAGGATTGGTAGCACTGATATATTTAGTGTTACCATGTTAAATAAGAAATCATTCCCATTCCCATTACTTCCGATTAGTGTCCAAAAGCTTCTATTATATTCTATAATCAGCCCACATCAACTCCCTGCTGGGCATAGGCCTCCAAAAGCTAATTCACATGTAATGTCCTTGTTACTTGACATGAAGTAAAAAGGGGGCAAAACTTATGGTTTAGTCTATACTATGTATGTTTATGAGTATATCAGAATAATGAGGAAAACTATCAAGGGGAAGAAAAAAAAGAAAGAATCGGATTAGTATTTATTGGCAAAATGTTCGCTTGTTAACCGCAAATGGATTTTAAAACTGGCTGCATTTTCCATTTTTACTTCTCGAATAAAATTATTCGAAGCACCTAGTTCGTCACGCCTTAAAATCCATTTACGCGTCCAAATTTTTCTTCTTTTTTTTATCCTGCTGCTGTTGCAGCTCAACGATAAGACAACAAAGCGCGTTCAAAAATGAATAAAATTCCATATCCACTAAAATGTGTGTAAACTACCATCCGAGTGGCTTACCCTTTTAGTTGACTAAGAAGATGCGCTCGGTCCGATTCTACTAAGACCGTGAAAACGTGGCTTTAGTAATTTCATGTAACTGGGCACCCTAAAAACGTACCTGTCATGGCGGGAAATTGAGTCCGAACTTGCTCCAAAGGAACGATCAGCTTTTTTTCAGCCTTTTCCCTCTCACAAAATGCGTAAACCTGAAGGATTGTCTGTCTTTTGGCATTTTTGACCACTTTGGGCATCTTTAAAACTCACACAAACGAATAATCCTATAGTTAGTAACCGATCGTACCAAAAGCAAGATGGCGACTGAGCAATCAGTGCTACCAATTCTCTCACGCGTCAAGTTAATGTGAACGCACAATAAGGTTTCGCTCAGACTTTTTGTCTGTGTTACATAATTTCTTGCACTTAAAAACATTATAAAAATAAAAAATAGAGTCATTACATTAAAAGGATGTATTCTGCTTAATCAAAGGCAGTAAATGGTCTTAATTTTCGATAATACCAATAATAAAGTTTAGTTCAAAAATAAAGTTTCTCTTCCGGTTTCTTAAATTTTTTGACAAACTGTACTTAGCAGATTAGTTTCCCGCCAATTTATGTCGACTATTCCAATTTTAAATATGGAACTCACCGCGTAATTGTTGCGGCGTGGTTGCGGCTTACTCCGCTCAAAGAAGTTTGCGCTAAGTTCACACTGGCTGTTTAGAAACTCACATGGCCGCAGCTTTTCACAGCTGAACTGTCAGCTATAGTATTTTCTAAGGTTAACATGAGCAGTAGACAGAATTAAAACTGTTTTCATACGGATTTATCCTCGTTTATTACATTTTTGCGACGTTTCAGCACTTTTTCAGGTGCCGTGGTCCCGGATGACTGAGGTGACGGGCGTCTTTTAGAAAGCATCAACGGTTAGTTTAGGTACTACCCTCGGCAAAAATTACAAAAGTTAATTATGAAGTTACGTTCCAAAATAGGGAAACCAATTATTATTATATATATATAAAGCTACAATCCGGTACTCACTGATCTATTCATCCATACGTTTTCTCGGAAACGGTAAGATTTGGACAAAAATGATGTATGAAAAAGTTGTAGGAAATGTATGAATTACAGCCATCCTATGAAGCCGATTTTTGAATTTCGAACGCGTTCCACTACGCGAGGGTGCTAACTCTGTCGTTTACCGACCGATTTGGATGAAATTTGGATGAAATTTTAATAGAATGGGGTGGGTTATAGTGATCCGATTAAAAAAAAAATTTTGGTTGTTCGAAATTCAAAATGGCGGCGCAGATATAGCCGACCGAAAAATCGACCTTTGCGCAAAAAAGTCGGCAGCCAACTCGGCATATGCTGGAGATATGCCGTATGGACCCAGGTATATGAGAAAAATCTGACATCTTGAAATTTCAAGATGGCGGCCGAGATATTGATGATTGAAAATGACAAATTTTTGTATGGAGATTTCAGTACTAAAATTGACTTTTCAACAGAGAAATGGGACAAACTTGCGAGGCCGGGGGCCGAGCTCCGCGAAGCGGGCACAAAAAGTTCTGCCGCGGCGAGGCCGAAGGCCGAGCTCCGTTTAGGCCGAGGCCGAAGGCCGAGACCACTCACATTACGGCGCACAAGTACCAGCGCAAAAGCAAAAAGGGACAAACTTGCAAGGCCGGAGGCCGAGCTCCGCGGAGCGGGCACGAGGAACCCCGCCGCGGTGAGGCCGAAGGCCGAGCTCCGTTTAGGCCGAGGTCGAAGGCCGAGACCGTTCAGGTTACGGCGCACAAGTACCAGCGCAAAGGCAAACAGGGACAAACTTGCGAGGCCGGAGGCCGAGCTCCGCGGAGCGGGCACGAGGAACCCCACCGCGGCGAGGCCGAAGGCTGAGCTCCGTTTAGGCCGAGGCCGAAGGCCGAGACCATTCAGATTACGGCGCACAAGTACCACCGCAAAACCAAAAAGGGACAAACTTGCGTGGCCGGAGGCCGAGCTCCGCGGAGCGGGCACGAGGAACCCCACTGCGGCGAGGCCGAAGGCCGAGCTCCGTTCAGGCCGAGGCCGAAGGCCGAGACCATACATGTTCCCATGCAACAATTCACTACAATAAGTGTCTAGCGAGGCCCTAGGCCGAGCGCCGCGGAGAGCGCAGCTCGGAGCGGCTGGGGGTTGGCGCGCGTAAGCGCGCAGGGGGCTCGCCCCCTAGTTTTTTATATAAAGTCAACAATGTTGATTATTAGTAATTGAAGTTAAAATTAAATTTATAAACTAATTACTTTACATGAACTTAAAAATACTGATTATTAATTGAAATTAAAATATTAACTTTACAGTCCCACTTCTAGCAAGGGGGTCTCATGCACTTAAGCACTGGTTCCCATGTTACTATGATCCAACCACGATCTCTATTAAAATTTGGATGCCGGCGGATCTCTATTGCCTCGCGTATCATTCTAGGGACGAAACAGTGTTCCCGGGCAAGAACTTTAACTTTATCGAAATGTATAAAGTGGTTGGTACCGCTAAGTGTATGTTCGCTGACTGCAGTTCTACCCGAGCGCTTATGTTTCACATCCGCGATATGTTCCTTCACCCGCTCAGCTATGGCTCCGCTTCAACTGAAAGTAAGTAGTTCTATTTTTAAAGTTCATTCCGGCCCTTAGGTGGGAAGTGATTTGAATGAGTTTTTCCCTCTCAATGGAGGGTAAGAGCATTTTCCACCCAATAATCAGATCAAAACAACACTACTTTCCGAGTAAAAGAAATGAAAATGCTTTATATTTTCCTATAGGGTAATGCCGTTGACTGTACATATCAGGTCCGGCTTGGTTGGGACACTTGTCCGATCGAGAATCAACCCTAACTCGGTCACATGCAAGTCAAATAGCCACGAATCATGCGACACATTTAATGTCCAAGAGCAACGCAACAATTGCCTATTTTTAGACCACCGTGCTTCAGACGCTTAGGAGCGCTAACGAGCGCCACCAATAGAATAAAAATCATAACTTTAATCGTTATCAACCCTTGTATGTCCCCACTGCTGGGGCACGCGTCTCTTCCTGCATCGTAGGAAGGTTAGGCCATACTCCACCACGGGGGCCAATTCCGGGTTGGTGGAGGATTGTAAGACAGTGGCGGGCCTCACTGTCAGAAGTTATCAAGGGCGGCTCCACGCGCGGCAAGTCGGCGTGTGTCCTAGAAGCGTAAGCGACTATGCTTAGCACAAATATCAAAATCAATCATTAAATCTAGTAAGAAAGGAATAAACCCTTTAAGTAAATTGTGTGTGTTTGTTAGTGTGAGAGTATTTATAGATGGGTTAGTGGGTTAGGCCGTCGGTGCCGGCTTTCATACAATGGCAGTCGTTAAGCCATGTCCGAGGCCTTATGGGCGGCTTAATAACTTCTGACAGTAAGGCCCGCAACTGTCTTACAATCCTCCACCAACCCGGACTAGGCCCCGTGGTGGAGTATGGCCTAACCTTCCTGCGAGGCAGGAAGTCCCTTGTATGTCCCCACTGCTGGGGCACGGATCTCTTCCTCAAGAAGTTAGAAGTTATCAAGCCGCCCATAAGGCCTCTGACATGGCAACGACTGCCATTATATGATAGCCGGCACCAACGGCTTAACGTGCCTTGCGAAGGAAGCGCTCGGAAAAATGCCACTAGCGGTAGACACGGGACGCCCACCCATCCAGTACCTGACCGCGCCTGTTGTTTTGCGCTTACCAACACATTCGGCGATTCATTTTTATATTATAGACTAGCTGACCCAGCGAACTTCGTACTGCCTAACAGTCGATTCTTATTTTTTTTTTAATTTTTCTCTCCGTAAGAACCATCCTCGTACTTCAAGGAATATTCTAAAAAAAGAATTACCGAAATCGGTTCAGCTGCTCTCGAGATTTGCGCTTACCAACACATTCAGCGATTCATTTTTATATTATAGACTAGCTGACCCAGCGAACTTCGTACCGCCTAACATCGACTGTTAGGAGGCTTTATTTTTTTTATTTTTCTCTCCGTAAGAACCATCCTCGTACTTCAAAGAATATTCTGAAAAAAGAATTAGCGAAATCGGTTCAGCTGCTCTCGAGACTTGCGCTTACCAACACATTCGGCGATTCATTTTTATATTATAGATATAATATTACTTCTCAGTGTGAAAGTCTAACGATGCTGTACCTACTTTATGTCTATTTACATCCGTTTGTTTTTCAATTTCGCCTGTGCTTGTATCTGTTTCTTCACCTTACATAAAATTAAAATAAAATGTCCACTTTTTCAAAGACGCGTTATAAGAGAACAGTGTGGTGTTCTTCCATTGGTGGAAATGAAATAAAAACGTTTTATTCAAAGTAGCACAGAAACTGCGGCTTAATGAATGTTACAGTTCAAACTAGGTGTCCATTTCAAAATCTAGATCATTTAGGAGAAAAAATGGACAAAATAACTCCCAACTTAGTCTTTTCAAAAGTCCTTAATTAACATAGTTTATATAATTATTATAAAACATAGAACTCATACATTGTACTGGCTTTAATTTCAGACCTCATTGTCATTTAAATAATCCTTTATGCTATAGTAGCCCTTTTGGCACAAAGTGTGCTTAACATATTTTTTTAACCGCGATTCAGGCAAGCTTGATATATCTTCAGAGATTTTATTATAGAAGCGTATGCAATGCCCCACGAAGGATGTATTAACCTTTGCCAGCCTAAATAGTGGGCACAAAAGTTTATGTTTATTTCCAGTATTTACATTGTGTTGGCTACCGAAAATTTTAAAGTTACTGATATTTTTCCTAACGTACATAATGTTTTCATATATATACTGACTGGCAACTGTCAGGATGTTAGTTTCTTTAAAGAAATCTCTTAACGAATCTCTACTACCCAGCCTATAAATGAATCTGATCGCTCTCTTCTGCAAGACGAAGATGGTCTCAATGTCTGCTGCCCGTCCCCACAGTAGTATGCCGTAGGACATGATAGGTACTATGGAAGGAACTAAAATAAACAAGCCTAGCAGTTGCGACGTCAGTTAGTTCCCTAATTCTTTTGACAGCATATATATGCTGCTGAACTAAGCCTATTGGCTAATTTTTTTATCTGAGGACCCCATTGAAGCTTTGCATCGATTGTGATACCTAGAAACACAGTTTCATTAACAAGGTCTAATTTGTCATTCCCCAATAAAACATAGCTGTCTACCGTTTTCACATTTGGAAGAGTGAACTTTATATATTTTGTCTTTTTTGAGTTTAACAATAAGTTGTTAGAAGTAAACCAATTTGGTACCCGAGAGAGATCATTATTTGTATTGTCAAGGTCATTTTGTTGTCTCTTAATTTTAAAAATAAGTGACGTGTCACTTCTTTTGTGTGTGGCGCTAGTTGAAACGGGGTAACGCCTCCGAGAAATTCCCGATTCAGGAAACCAGTATCTGGAACAGGTATTTCGCAATTTCCCCCAATGATACTGGACCACTCGCCTTGTTACGGCATTCTCATTTTATGAAGCTCGCAACCCGGTTTTCTGACACAATTTCCAGCTATTGACAGAAACCCGTGAGTGTTAGCGTTTGAATTAAACATTAGACTCGTATATCGGCCACTGTTTGACCTCACAGTGGTTTTTAAGCGCTTTAGGCTGCGAATGTCAAAGCGGCTGGGGCTGTAAAGTACTTACATATATACACTAGCTTTTGAAAGCGGCCCTGTCCGCGTGGACTTTCGTAGCTACAAAATCTTGCAACCCCATTCACTCCCTTAAGGGTTAAATTTAAAAAAAACGGCGAAACACGTGTTCAATCAATTGTGTTGAAGAGTATTTTATTTTAAGTTTTAAGAAAATTAAACAATCTTCTTTATACATCCCATACAAATTTTGGCAGCCTATTTCGCCCCCTTAGGGGAATTTCAAAAAATCCGGTCTTATTCGTTGCCTACATTATATACCCTCTGTGCACAATATCAGCTTCCTAAGTCCAACGGCTTGGACTAGGCGTTGATGAGTGAGTCAGTCATTCAGGACTTTAAATTTTGTTTATATATAGATATCTATCCTCTATCCCAGAGGAGTAGGCAGAGAAGTGTCCGGTAAGTGCAAAAGGCCCATATCCCAGAATGGACTGAATCCCAGAAATATCCAAAATCCAAATTAATACATATACGGCAGTTTCATGCATGTTTTTAATTTGATTAAAATGATTAATTTCACGCTGTTCCTTTCATTTAAAATACTATGTTACTGTAGGGTCGTTAGCCATAAAGTCAAGAAGAGTTATTATTTTTTGGCCATTATTTCGATTGGCATCATAAAAGTAGGAATGAAGAATTCCACCCATGCCGGGATTCGAACGACCTCTGGCTATCCGTGCCAGCGCTCTTTCCAACTGAGCTAATGGACGAATCACCAGCACCAGTGAAATTTCGAACCTCTTTACACTATTCTCTGTATTACGTACAAACATTTCCTTAGCACGGGTTAGTGCATTAAAAATAAAAATAGTATAATCTAAATATCGTTCTGAAGACCTGCGACAAACTCACATTATAGTGCGATTATGATTGTTTCATTGACACTATCCAATCCAGGGCTTCAAACCGGTTTCGAAAATACCGGTTAATAAAGTTTTACCCGTTTTTAGAAAATGTTTCGTTCGAAGTGAAACCAAAATAAGAGCGTACCCAAAAAAAAATATTTTTACTTATTTTACTCCGTTAAATTCAGACAACATCATTTCTTGGCTTAGGGGGTCACCCCTATTACGGAACTAATCTTTGTACCGCACTGAACGTAGTTTCAAGTCAAAAACCATTCGAGCGCTTTTCACCTGGAAATGATGTTGAGCGCGTGAAAATCCGTCATTTCTCAACTCTCCAGATGAGCCAGTAGAAAGAGAGACCTGCTGCATTTCATTAAGGCCAGACGGAGACAGAGCTTGCGTGAATGGGTTGCGAAAGGCACTGTTTTCTTACCTAGATCAAATCGCTGCCTCACAATAAAACGTGACCATTGAAACGTTCGATTTGTTTACGAATTACGTGGGCAACATTTTGCAATCATTTAGGGAGTTAATTATCACTTCATTAGCAAATAATTCGTATACGTCTCTTGAATTCTACATAAAAAGTCGAGCGAAATCAACCCTTGTATGTTGCCCTAATCTTTTGAAAGTCCTTAATAGCCCTTTTGGCACAAAGTGTACTTAACACATTTTTTGAACCGCGTTTCAGGCAAGCTTAATACATCTTCAGGGATTTTATTATAGAAGCGTATACAATGCCCCATGAAGGATGTATTAACCTTTGCCAGCCTAAATAGTGGGCACGAGAGTGGGTTGAAAGAGAGAGATATAGAATAACAGCAACAAAAATGATTTTGAAATGCTCTGAAAATTCAGGCCAGAAAAAAAACTAATGACGTCAATGTACGAAATCGTAAGGAGCTTCAAATCCGTTTTTTCAATAACAGATTACAATTTACAAGATGAAAAACCGGCCAAGTTCGCGTCGGGCCATGCGCATTGGAGGGTTCCGTAGGTGGTCGTTAAAATGTACGAAAATAGACAGGTACAGTACTACACAAGAAATAAGTCTCGCGGATGTACCTGCGCAGATGACCAAATTTTGGATGTGCGGCAACCTAACCTTTCTGCGAAGCAGAAAGAGACCCGTGCCGCAGCAGTGGGGACATACAAGGGGTGATATATTATTATATCAACTATATATTCAAGGAAAACAAAACAGAATTGACAACTTTATAAAATAAAAAAAAAATGCAGTCACCTGAGTATATTTCGCTTTACTCACTTTATATCAATATTCATATCTGCACCAACTACCCGTCTCACTTTTCCTTCAGCAACTATCTATAAAAATTAATTTCAGCGAAATTCATAATTTCAAATTATTGTACCATTTTGTCGGCATAGTCAATATTGTATATACGGTCGCGGTCTAAAAATGTTTATCAGTTTTCAAATTACATTCATTAGCACACTGCGCGCAGTAAAGTCTAAAATGCTATATCTAAGTACATATTACTTTTTAATAGTTGTAGCATCGATTCTAACAAAAAGAGTATTCATGACGTTTTCATGATGAAACTCTTTGCTTTATTTAAAAGTTCACTTAGTTGCTCAATTTTTTACAGTTTTTTACTAAGTGGTTCCAGGCATAGTGGGTTGCAGGAAGAAATGGCTCTATGCAATAAGGCCGCCAATTGTACTGTATCTATGTAATTATGTTTTGTTTGTTTTTTCCTGGTGTACAATAAAGAATATTCTTATCTTATCTTGTATTCAATTCAATTCAATCTAGATAGTTTCTATCTGGTACTATATGTAATCATATCTGCGCTAAGCCGTGGATAGGCAGACAGGCTGACTAGCGAAACTATAGATAAATAGATAAAGAGCACTTTATTGCACCACCAGAATACAGCCATAATTTTTCAAATCTAAGTAATGTTATACAATCGGCGGTCTTATCGCTAAGAGCGATCTCTTCCAGACAACCTTTGGACGGAGTGGATTGCATAAAGAATATAGTCGGTATAAGTGCATCTTCTTCTTCAGGCTATATTAGTCCACATGGACATAGCCCTCCCCTAATGAGTGACATAGCGCAAGGTTGTGCCATCGTTGGGGGGTAATGCCCATAATCCCCATACTGGGCCTGCGGGTTGGGGATCGCAGTTCGGTGGAATTGTACTGCAGGGGGCGCTGCTGCCCACACCCCAGTTTGTGCCCCTTGGTCGCCTTTTACGACACCCGCGGGAAGAATTTCGGTAGGTGCATGTACCTACATAAATAATTAAATCGGATATTTATTGATACTATAAGTTGACTGCGGAACCCCACAAACCGTTTCGCCGAGCGGCAAAACTACGCAAGTGCCATATTGAGACAGGAAATCGACGGTTTAATATAAGCTTTGAGCATCCCCGCTTTGCGTATGCATAGTGGAACCAGTACTGAGACGACATATGGAAAAATAAGGCAAATCATACGTACATTATAAAAAAAAAACGGCCTTTGCATCTACGTAATGAGACGATTGAAGCAATAAAGCCCTCGTGGCCTGCTGGAACCGAGTGATTGGAATCCATCACGTAGGTTAAGCAACAACAGGCGGGGGAAGGTGCTGGATGGGTCACCGTCCGACCGAGAAGGCTGAAATTATTTTTTAATCTTTAAAAAAATAATTCAGCGAAATTCATAATTTCAAATTATTGTACCGTTTTGTCGGCATAGTCAATATTGAATGTACGGTCGCGGTCTAAAAATATTTATCAGTTTTCAAATTAGATTTTTTAGCAGACTGTGTGCAGTAAAGTCTAAAATGCTATATCTAGGTACGTATTACTTTTTAATAGTTGTAGCATCGATTCTAACAAAAAGAGTATTCATGACGTTTTGATGATGAAACTCTTTTCTTTAAAAGTTGACATAATTGAATTTTTACAATGACATCTACCAAAAATAATAGGATTGAAATCGTAGAGGGTATCTACGATTGAAATAATAGAAATTGATTGTAAAACCATGGCAACCTCGCTTGGGTGAATCTCTATTGCCTAATCAAATCACATAATATCACCGACCATGTGGCATAGATTTGTGCATGCAATTACCAACCTTAGGGTGGTAAACGTTTTAGACCGCGAGTGTATGTCTATGCAAAATTTCAGTTTTCTTGTACTCACATAATAGTCAATCAATATAATATCAAAATTCTGTTTAATTCCGAATAGAACAGCCTATTGCAATAAAATTACACAGACACTGTGACCTATTGAACGTTACAAGTTAAACTAGATGCCCATTTTAAATACTAGATAACTTTGGAGAAAAAATGGACAGAGAACTCCAAACATAACTAAATTTAACATTAAATAATTTTTAATAATTAATTTTTAATTTCGTCCACTATGTCTGTTCATATATTTGTAAAGGGAGACTGTAAAATCATATGTATTATTTACTAGCTGACCCAGCGAACTTCGTACCGCCTAACAGCCGATTTTTATTTTTCTCTCCGTAAGAACCATCCTCGTACTTCAAGGAATATTCTAAAAAAAGAATTAGCGAAATCGGTTCAGCTGCTCTCGAGATTTGCGCTTACCAACACATTCGGGGATTCATTTTTATACTATAGATTTAAAACAAATTCACAAGAACATAGCAAAATGACAAGGCATATCGAAGTATTCTACAATTTGCTAGATGTCTAATATAAAACTATAAAAATCTTCATTGAATACTTATACAAACTCAAACTAACAATATCACAAGCTACTTAAAAAAGAACTAGCTAGTAATATTTTTATATGGCCCTCACAGGACAGGTCTGACCTAGTGTGAGGGTTACCAATAATCTATTGTCCACACTGATTGTCTTGATATTGTATTGTCTAGATAATAAGGATGAAATGTATTTTCTGTGTAGAAATAATAAAATATTTGTATTTGTAATTATTATAAAACATGGAACTCATTCATTGTACTGGCTTTTGGACTTGGGCAAAGTGTGTCCTTAAAGGGAGTTGTTATATCTCATATCTTTGCTCACCGAGACGCACTATATCTCTATCATATCTAGCTCACCAATTGTGTCCTAGCTCATACGACGTCCAATCAACTAAGTTCGTGTGGAAACAAGAGACACAACTGGTGAGTCAGTCTAGTCTAGAATCTACCTATTCCCTACTTTATCCAGATTATACGTTTTTTTTGGAGAACTTTCTCTCATCGCTCGTTGGTTACGACGAGAAATGCGGCCGAATGTAACCGATGTGCATTGTGTGTGAGCTGGATAAAGTAGCAGGAGATGACTACCGTACTGAGTTGAGCCTTTGAGAGTATGTGTGAGAGAGCCAGATATAGTTGACATCTCTTGGGACACACACAAGGTGGCCCCGGTTACAGAGAAGCTCACAGAGACACGGCTTAGATGGTACGGACATTTGTGATGAGACGTGAGGAAAATCGTCAAACGGGCCCTACAGACCCCAACCATCAAAAGAGGTAGAGGACGTCCACAGACCACCTGGTGGGCCACGGTAGCGAAGGACTTGGAGCGAGCCCAGTTGAGCCAGCGGACAACCCAGGACAGAAAATCCTGGAGCAAAATAACGAGGAGAGCTGACCCCAAATAATGGGTAGAGGCAAAGACAAAGAAGATGAAGACACTTGACGGCGAGGGAGTTGTGTGTCCACTCATATCTGGCTCTTGACTTGACCCTAAAAGCCCCATAAACGTTTTTTTATGTAGCCTATAAAAATCACACTGCAGGGCACTGGCCTTCTCTTAGAGAGAGAGAGAAAGAGAGAGAGAGAGAGAGAGTATGTGGGCTTAATTACCACGCGTGCCCACCGCAGATTGGCAATTTGAAACGCTGAGATATTTAAACACCTCAGACTCTAATGTTTCCTCACGAATTTTCCTTCACGGCATTGCAACTATTACTTCACCAATGTACGTAACTTAGAAAACAGTCATTGGTACATGCCCGCACTGGGGATCGAACCTGGATCCCCCGCTCTTCACGTAAACGTTGAATCTTAGAAAGAAAAGACACAATAAAACGAAAATGCAAACAAGTGCACAAAAACTTAGAACTGCGAGCTTCTACGAGACGACTTCAGCTCAGCGAAACGTTCGAAAACCACTCTTAAAACAGCCGACGGCAAAGTCGATTTTGGCGCGCCCGCCCCGCCGGCGGCTGAAGACGAGAAATGCAAATGGCGCGAAAAGCGTATAAAATCGGTGGCGAGCGCCAGCGCACCGCAGTGCCGCCGGCGATCGAAGCGATTCGTCCCCGCCAAACCCACTCCCGCCCGCCACTCACTTGTTTTTAATAATTTCTTTTTAAAGAATAACAGAAAACACGAGAAAATGAGTGTTGCCATCATCTTCATTGCCGCGGCGATCGCGCTGGCCGTTTACAGAGTGTTCTCGCGAAAGGCCGTCACGTGGCGCGGGGCGAAGGGGGGTAGGCAGGTCGCCGTCCTGAAAGAGGCGCCGGGACCTACTCCCTTTCCCGTGGTCGGGAGCCTACATCTTCTGGGGAATCACGAGTCGCCGTTCCAGGCGTTCACGTCGCTGGCTAAGGAGTACGGGGACATCTTCAGCATCAGACTGGGGGCCACGCCCTGCGTGGTCGTCAATAACCTGGAGCTGATCCGCGAGGTCCTCAACCAGAATGGCAAGTTCTTCGGGGGCCGGCCTGACTTCCTGCGGTTCCATCAGCTCTTCGCTGGTGACAGGAATAACTGTGAGTATCTGTCGCGTTCCCGCCTCCTAACTTCATTTTGATGAAACCTAATTGATTACGAAACCTTATTCGGGTCATCTCATCTCATCTCCCTCCAAAATGGTTGAGACTGATGATGGCCGACCACAGTGTTATGCTCATGAACAAGTGCTTTTCCCCTACTATTGTGAGACATTTGACTGATGCTTTGGCATTTAGGGTTGTTAATGGCAACATTTGACTGATGCTTTGGCATTTAGGGTTGTTGACGGCAACATTTGACTGATGCTTTGGCATTTAGGGTTGTTAATGGCAATCATGAAATCTTATTAGGTTTACGTATAGCAACTGATGTATTTGATTTAAGATGACTTAAGAAAAGATGGTCAGAGTGGAGTTTTTTTGTCCGGTGCCTTTTTCTCCACTACATACGGCCCGAAGGCAGCGGCTTACATTTTACATTGTACATTGACATTCAGCAAACAGAATGTAAATTCTTTACGTAGAAATAAATTGATTTGAATTAGAATTTTTTAAATTAGTAGGTACCAGTAGAAATTAAGGATGATCATAGCAGACATGACTTGGTCCAGCTTAAACCTGTAAAGCTATTAACCTGCTTAATTTTCGCCCTTCAAAGAAACCACACCAGTAAAATGACGTAAAAATCGGTTTTGGTCGCGGTCGCCATTTCCTTTTCTGTCTTCCTCTTTTTCTGACCCCGTCTCTTGGATACCACAGTGTGATTGCTTGGCTCCATTTTTCGACTTTAGATCTTAGCATGTGTCCAGTCCATCTCCATTTTTGCTTGTCGATTCTAACTATAATGTCCGTGAGTTTGGTCTTGTTTCTTATGTCTGCATTTGTAGCCTTGTCTTTGAGTTTCAACCCTAGCATGCTTCTTTCCATTCCTCTTTGGCATTTAGCTAGTCTGTTTCTGTGCTGTTAACTAAAAAGTTTATCTAAAAAAACTGAGAACCACTTACCAAAAAGCAGTGACAAATACAAATATAGATAATGGCTAATTTTAGAACCTACCGAAAAGTACTGTGAAATACCTGTTCCAGATACTGGTATCCTAAATAGGACATTTTTCGGTTAATGCGCTTCGCGATCGATCAATCAATCAAACAAAACAATTTATTTCAACGTAAAGAATTAAGATAGATGTATAATAGATATTTATTTACACTTTATATTAAATAAGTTAATAAAAAAAATTCAAGGACATATTACACAGATCTCGTTAGCCCCATACTAAGTACAACAAAATTACTTGTATTATGTGCTAACTCAACAATAGATTTAATACAATAAATACAAAGATAACATCCAAGACCCGAGACAAACTAGAAAAGTTCGTTTCCTATAATTTGACCCGGCCGGGGATCGAAACCGAGACCTTCGGTTTTAAAGTCAGCGTGCCAAACCTCTGCGCCAGCGAGGCCGTGTAAACAAATTCTCAGTAATTAAAGGTTTCTCTATTAATTTTGGTAAAGACTGTTTCTTGGAGTAACCACTTGCAGGAAAAGTTCTCATAAGATGCGTATTACATCTTTAATAAGTCTTTTGATTTAATTATTACTTTTCATTCCTTGGATGGCCATAACCCCCTATGATAGCACAACGTGGCGCTATTTAGGGGAGGCTATGTCCAGCAGTCGAATAGCATAGCCTGACTACGACGATTGCTTGGATAATGTTTTTTAGGCTTTTTCAAGTTCAAAGGTTAACTAATTTGTCGAGCTTTTCGTGGCCGTTTTAACACAGTTTTTTAATTAGTAGAAACTTCATTAGTTAAGAATTCAAAGCGAAAACTTACCACGCAAAATCCTCGCATAATCAACTACCAAAACTCCTTCAGCCAGCAAACCACACCGAAAAAGAAGTCTAGTTCAACCAAAAAAAATATGCAAACAAACGCGCTTCTGCAAAATGGTAATATTAAAAAAAGTTAGACATTATTCACTGAATAAAAAAGCACGCATTCTTCACCACGCCTGCTCACCTGGCGTCTACCGCCCTGGGCAGAGTTACTCACAGTACTAACGCTCAAAAGAACTCCGATATCCACACTCGGTGCACCTTATAAAAATGCATTTAATCGCTTTTCTGTGACAAAAAACCGCGCAATTAGGACTGGTCGATGCATTGGCTACGCACGGGGTGTCCAGAAAACGTGTCCGTTGAAAGCTTTAGCCGTCGAAGGTTCATGTTAGACATGCGCAAAACAGTACCCTGCGAGGACATGCCACATCACATGGCATGGCAATTCGTACCGCACCATATGGCATAGCAGTACTCAGTACTCTAAACATGACCTACCTGAAATGTCGCGACTACGATACTACGTTACGACTCAGGAGGACCATGTTAAGAGTCATTGTCATTATGCCTACATGACGTAGCCCGTCTCTGTTATCCATTATACCTAAAATAGGGGGCGGTGTCAAAGAAATGTAGGCCTTATCAAGAATGTATTGAGTTCAAAACGCAATACCGGCGTGATAGACACCGAGAGCCCATTCGCGGCGAGGACAATCTTCTCCATCTCATAATTACTCGAAGTTTTAAGAATGCCGACCGACGGACACCCGAACATCGAAGTAGGATAATAATTTGTGCAAAACAGTACTCTATTAATAAAGCAATACGGTACGCTCGCCGACCGCCGCGCGCTTAATGTCGTGCGTGTGCAAGTTCATGGCAACGGTTTGCCGCGGCCGAGACGGTAGGTCATTCATCATACATTTTGCCGCGTACTGAGTACTGGTCCAGTACGCGGATCGTGCAATATAACGCGTACTGCATAACTCGCAGTACTTACACATGTCTAGCTCACATTACTTATGGGGTGATGATAGATAGCTTAAGCTCACGCCTCTAAACTGGAGGGTAGGTAGAGAACAGAGTTCGATACTTCCGACTATATTTTCAAACCTCTTCTCTGCTTCAGCAGCAATCGTTAAGTGAACGCCAGTGGGGAAGTAATTGATGTGAACATGAGAATACTGTAGTGACCTATTGATGCTAGCCCGTGGTATGTCCCCACTGCTGGGGAACGGGTCTCTTCATGAGTCTGAGGAATGTTAGGCCATACTCCACCACGGGGGCCAAGTCCGGGTTGGTGGAACATTGTAAGACAGTGGCGGGCCTTACTGTTAGAAACTCAGAAGTTCTCAGACATGGCTTAACGACTGCCTTTAATAATAGTCACCACCATCAGCTTAATATGCCTTGGGAAGCACGGAAGCACTCGGAAAAAATACCACTAGCGGTAGTCACTGAATGGTCACCCGTCCAGCACCTGATCGCGCTTGTTGTTGCTTAACTCAAGTGATTGATTCCCATCACTCGTTTCCATTAGGCCACGAGAGCTTCTAGCGAATTGCACCCGCTATAATTTTAATGTCTAAGTTATTTTATGTTTACCAACATAGGTTAAGCTTATACTATAATAACTACCTATGGATAATTGGTCTGAAATAAACGTATATTATTAGCACAAAAGATAATGTACAAAAGGAGGACTTAATGCTGATTGCGCTTTCTAAAATATGCTCAACTTTAAACCCATTTTCAATTATCTTTTATCTCAATTCTAGTCGCTACATCCTCATTCAGTCCACAACGTTCTCTAATCTGAGTGTTTAGTGCGAGTTTTTTAACTACTCGATCGCGTTAACGTAAACTCATATTGCTATTGCATCGAAGAAGCGCCACCTAGCGAAAAGTATGGAAATTAAAATTGCTGAGTGCGAGTTGTAATGATTTACGTTGAGAAGTGAACACGTTTACCAGCCAAAATACGAATAAACGCGAGTGCGAGTTGTACTGTGACAGCGTTTTGCCAGTTCGAACAGTTAACTTACTCATACTCACTACTCGATGCTCGATTAACGCGGTAGTAAAGTCATTCGATGGGATCTGTCAAACTCGCACTAAGCCCTCAGAGTATTGCGTACTGTCATTCAAAATAACGCAGTCCCGCACAATTTTATTGAATTCAATTTATTTCAACGTAAAGTATTTACATTTTATTTGCTCAATGTCAAAGGAAAATATAACATGAAAGTGTAAGCCGCTGCCTTCGGGCCGTATAGTGTAGTGGAGAAAAAGGCAGCGGCAAACAACTCCACTCTGTTCGTCTTTTCTCAAGTCATGTTAAACCTAATGTATTAAAATCAGTTACCACCTATAAGTTTGATAAGGTTCCATGATTGCCATTTATAAATATAAATGCCAAAACATTAGTTAATTTAATTAAAACCATTAGTTCGGAAAAGAGTAGGTAATATCGATCGATCGATAGGTCCGGAAAACAGAATACCTAGGTGCTGCGGCCAGACACACAAACAGCACTCGTTCGCGAGCGTAACGCAGAGGTCACAAATAAAAAAAAGCAAATATACATAGTAAAATTGGCGGCCTTATTGCTAAAAGCAATTTCTTCCAGACAACCTTACGATGGAAAGTTACATCCTACTTTCTTGATTCCTTTGCCATACCCAGGTCTCGCTACCATACATACGTGTTGGGACCAGCACACAACCGAGCAATAATAATGAATAAATCAGGCGAAGTGGTAATGTTTCAATTCATTCATACAATCGCTAAAAACGCTGAACACAAACAATAAAATGTATTTCTTAATGAATCGCGATACTCATACAGTTATATATTAAACGGGTCTCATCGCGATGGACCAGTTTGATGATGACGATGATGTCGTCCATGCCGATCCGGCTACGGCGACTGTAGTGGGACCATCAGGCTTCGTTGATGTGCCCGAGTGTGGCTGACGTAAGCAATCTTTGCAGTAAACGTACGTCCGCATGTGCCACATTTTAAAATTCCGTTAACATAATTGTAATGTATTGCCGCAGGTGGTCGGGCTTTTAAGTGATCCCGCTTAGCGTCGAGATCAGTTCGTCTCTTCTCTTCAAAAGTGAAGACCCTTGTTTGCACTAGGTGTCTCCACGCTGGTCTCTCAGCAGCGCATTCCTCCCAGTTGCTTGGATCCATGTCGCAGCTCTTCATGTGCCTCACCATGACCAGTTTAATATACGTATGATGCGCTCGTGGCCTAGTTGGACCGAGTGATTGGGATAAATCACTTGAATTAAGCAGCAACAGGCGCGGTCAGGTGCAGGATTGGTGACCGTCCCGCGGCTAATGCTAGTGGCATTTTCCGAGCGTTTCCGAGCATCGCAAGGCTCGTTAAGCCATGTCAGAGGCCTTATGAGTGGTTTGATAACTTCTGACAATAAGGCCCGCGACTGTCTTGCAATCCTCCACCAACCCGGACTTGGCCCCCATGGTGGAGTATGGCCTAACCTTCCTGCGATGCAGGACACCCGTGCCCCAGCAGTGGGGACATGCAAGGGTTGATATCCATCGATCGAAGCGTGAATGCGGAACCCTCGGTGCCCGTCCAACCTATACTTGACGATTTTTTTCTGCAAACTGATTCTGACGTCAATTAAAAAGTATACTCTCTGCAGATTGAATGGTTGCAAAATTGACCTTAACTGTAAATAAATTCATTTTGTTTTGTTTGATAGCACTTTTGGGTGATTTATGAATCAAGAGATGACCTACTATCCGACTCGGAATATTGTCCACTACGCACATTTCTTGTGGCCGACCGTAATGTTAATGAAAATACAGAGATGCACGTAAAACGCAGTTTGAATATTGCAACATTCTAACACTGAAGCGCTCGTGGCCTAGTCGAACCGAGTGATTGGAATCTTAAGTTAAGCAAACACAGGCACGGTCAGGTGCAGGATGGGTGACCGCTCTAAATTTCGAACCTCTTTACACTATTCTCTGTATTACGTACAGGCAGCGACATCTGGCTTAAGCAAATTGCATCACTTACAGCCCCGACTACCTATTTTGCAGTTAATACAGAGAATAGTGTAAAGAGGTTCGAAATTTCACTGATGCCGGTGAGTCGCCCATTGGCTCAATTGGTAGAGCGCTGGCACGGATAGCCAGAGGTTGCGGGTTCGAATCCCGGCATGGGTGAAATTTTTAGCCTCTAAATAGGTTTTTAAATTTGTCCTTAGCACGGGTCAGTGCACTAAAAATAAAAATAGTATAGGCCATTCTCTCTCAATCAAATTAAAATCAATTCATTTCAGCGTAAAGAACCACCTTCTGTTTGCTGAATGTCAATGTGAAATGTAAGCCGCTGCCTTCGGGCCGTATTGTAGAGGAGAAACAAGCGTAGGCGGCGGGAAAAAAACTCTACTCTGACATCATAAACTCTCTTTCTCTTATAGTATTTTCTAAGGTTAACACGAGCAGTAGACATAATTAAAACTGTTTTTATACGGATTTATGCTCGTTTATTACATTTTTTACAATTTTCCAACGTTTCGGCACTTTTTCAGGTACCGTGGTCCCGGATGACTGAGGTGACAGGTGTCTTTTAGAAATCATTAACGGTTAGTTTACTACCCTCGGCAAAAATTACAAAAGTTAATTATGAAGTTACGTTCCAAAATAGTCAAAGCAATTATTTTTTATATAAAGTCAACTATATTGATTATTAGTAATTGAAGTTAAAATTAAATTTATAAACAAATTACTTTATATGAACTTAAAGATACTGATTATTAATTGAAATTAAATTTATTTTTATTATTTATTCTACAGTCACACTTCTAGCAAGGGGGTCTCATGCACTTAAGCACTGGTTCCCTATTGTTGACTTTATATAAAAAATAATTGGTTTGTCTATTTTGGAACGTAACTTCATAATTAACTTTTGTAATTTTTGCCGAGGGTAGTAAACTAACCGTTAATGATTTCTAAAAGACACCTGTCACCTCAGTCATCCGGGACCACGGCACCTGAAAAAGTGCCGAAACGTTGGAAAATTGTAAAAAATGTAATAAACGAGCATAAATCCGTATAAAAACAGTTTTAATTATCTATTTCTCTTTAAAAGAAGGCCTAAGCCCTCCAGTGGGACGTGTCACCTTCCTTCAACTGACCTCAAACGCGCGTGCCCTTGAGTTCGTAACCCAGTACCTTAATTGCAGTCCATCCTGACTGCAACTCTACACTTTCACATAAAAATCGCATCAACACGGAACCGTTGTCACGGAAAATTAATCCCAAGGGCCGGGCAATAGAGTTCAAGTTTGAAGTTTTTAGAAACACGTGTTGGGGGCGCCAATGTTATACTAGGGTGTTATAGTCTAGGTACGCAATGCTTACTATTAAGGCTACCTTAGTGCGGTACCACACGGGCGTTGCGGCGACGCAGCCGCTGCGTTGTGTCAATGGCAGAGCAAAGATAAGATAAGAATATTCTTTATTGTACACAAGAAAAACAACAAATACAAAACAATTGCAAATATACATAGTACAATTGGCGGCCTTATTGCTAAAAGCAATTTCTTTCAGACAACCTTACGATGGAAAGTTGCTGAAGGAAATTAGAAAGACGGGTAGCCAGTGCAAATTTGAATATTGATACATACTTATACTTAATAATAATACACTTACATACCATTACTTATATAAACTTATAATTTATTATAAACATACATATATATATCTTATAATAAAGTTCTACATAAGACAAGGAAAGTAATAACCTACACACAAGAGGACAAAATTTTAATGACTATACTGATAAATAAAGATCACGAACTCTGCTTTTGAAGACAGCTGAGGAAGGAGAGCGCCTTATACTCCACCACGGGGGCCAAGTCCGGGTTGGTGGAGGATCCCTGCGATGCAGAGAGACCCGTGCCCATTGAAGCAGTGGGGACATACAAAGGGTTAATATCGACTGTTTCTTTTAGTTGTACATTACGCCGCAACGCACATACAACGCCCGTGTGAAACCTCTCTTATTTCTGCTCAGGTTTCAGCCTGCGTGGGACTTCACAATGCATGTTCTCGTGATTTTTATTCGTCGTAGTACCTATAGTATATAGTAAATGGCGCTCGTGGCCTAGAAGAACCCGGTGATTGGAATCAATCACTTGAGTGAAGCAACAAGAGGCGCGGTCAGATACTGGATGGGTGACCATCTCGTGACTACCGCTAGTGGAATTTTTTCGCAAGGCACGTTAAGCCGTTGGTGCCGGCCGTCATGAAATTCAAATTCAAATAATTTTATTTCAACGTAAAGAATTTACATTCTGTTTGCTGAATGTCAATGTACAATGTAAAATGTAAGCCGCCGCTTTCGGGCCGTATTGTAGTGGAGAAAAAGGCAGCGGAAAAAAAATCCACTCTGACCATCTTTTCTCAAATCATCTTAAAACCTAATACATCAGTTGCCATTATGTAAACCTAATAAGATTTCATGATTGCCATTAACAAGCCTAAATGCCAAAGCATTAGTCAAATGTCTCACAATAATAGGGGAAAACTGTGCGGCGGCCAGACACACAAACAGCACTCGTTCACGAGCATAACGCAGTGCTCAGCCATCACCAGTCTCAACCATTTTGGAGGGAGATAGATGACTCGAACACCACGCTACCATTCGAATGACCTTTAGCAAACTTGCAGTTAAGTTTTTGTCAGTTATATAATGTATCATATAGTTATTAATATGCAATCACGTCGTCTGTACACACTTGTATTATAAAAAATGTTATACTTAGTTATACTTTACAATAAAATCGCGGTGGAATTGGTTTATTACCACGGACTAGGATCGTTTATATAGTCGTCTATTCTATAATATGCCTTTTTACATAGCGAATTTTTAATGAAAGTTTTAAATTTATTTTCAGACAAGGATAGATAGATTGTAATGTCAGTAAGTCATGTAATGTCAGTCGGCTTTACATGACGGCCGGCAGCATCGTCATAAAGGCGGATTGACAACTTCTGACAGTATGGCCCGCCACTGTCTTACAATCCTCCACCAACCCGGACTTGGCCCCCGTGGTGGAGTATGGCCTAACCTTCCTGCGATGCAGGAAGAGACCCGTGCCCCAGCAGTCCCCACTGTATGTCCCCACTGCCACTTGATAACGTACATACTTACAAACTTTCACGTTTACAATTCAACCAAACTGCGATCCCCAACCCGCATGCCCAGCGTGGGGATTAATGGCATTACCCCCCAATCATCTTTCCTGCGATGCAGGAAGAGACCCGTGCCCCAGAAGTGGGGACATACAAGGGTTGATACCTTACATAATAGAAACCTGTCTACGACGAAACATACTTCTCGTATATTTAGTTTTAATAATTCTATTGTTAAATATTTTACGAGCGCTATTTTACTACAGTCTATTTATTCTTACTTGTCCAATTTAGTAAAAAAGATTCTACCCTTAAACTGTGACTTTTTAGTCCAAAACTGCCATATTTCCATAAATTACCTGGAACACTCTTTTAGATAACACGCTGCCAATTTCATAAACATATTCATATTCAAGACATTTACAGAATACTATTTACATACAAAAAAACCTTCACTGGAACCTGTACAGGTTTATCTGTGAGGTGAGTTACTCGATTTTTAACTTAAGAAGTGTTGTTTTAGGGCATGTCGGCACTTATTTGTTAGTTCACATGATAGTTCATGAATTTGCGAGAAAATGTCTAGTTTAGGCATCTAATCTCAATTTTAAGGTTAGAATCTTGTTTACTAAATTGGACAAGTAAGAATAAATAGACTGTATATACAATTTTACGTATTTCTAATTAACAGTGTTTTTAAAATTGATTTTCAACAAAGTAAGTAAAATATTTTATATGTTCCGATTGTCGCATGTTCATTGTTTTAGTTTGTCACATTAGTTGTCATGAATGTCACATTTGACTTCTGTATCCGCCTTTGATCTGGCTAGCGTATAGCGCTCTGATTTAATACTTTTTACTGACCAAAATTAAAATAAATTCATTGATATTTCTTTCTTTTCAATTAACTTTGTTCAGTAACGAACAAAACCCAGGGTAGGCGCTTTTTCCGGCGCCTAAGCTTAATGCAAGAAGCATTCGCTTGTGGTGTGACGTGACGTAGAATTTCACGGCTGGAGTAGCTTAAAAAACGTAATCAACATCACTCAATTCACTGGATACTTACATAAACGACCTCTGTGGCGCGGCGGTAGCGCGTGTGCCTACCATACGAGAGGAGCCGGTTTCGAACCCCGGTTGGGGACAAAAAAAACCCCTTATATGTTTGTGATGTTGTTCTTTCTGGTTCCCACGACACAGGGTATCCAAGTGTGGGGCCAAAAGCAATGTATGTGTATTTAAGTAAATGTTATGTTAGTTATATATAATACAACCCCGGGCAGTCGCCGGTAAACGCGAAATCTAGAAAATGTGTGTCAGTGGTGCGGTTCAGTGAAATTGATGACCCTGCAAAAGAAAATCGAGGTTGGGTCAAGCCAGCGCAAGTTACACACGCAGAGGTAATTTGACCTCAAAATGTGCCTGCGCACAGTCTATTTATCCTTGTCCAATTTAGGAAACAAGTTTTACCCCCTTTTCCCGTGGTACACCTGTGTAGTCCACCCGGGTAGACCACGGGGTTATTTTTTTGCCCGAGGTTCACCTTGGTGGACAAGTTATAGACTAGTAGATGGGTGGCCCACGGGAATATTGGGACAAATGCTTTTTCACTATGATAATATTTTCATATCATATAATAATATTATATACAATTATCAAGTGGACTACGGGCAATACATTATTTTTGAATTATTTAAATCATGTTATAGGTGGCCCACGGGAAAAAAATTACCCCGTGGTCCACCCGGGTGGACTTCATTATAAATACAAAAACTATCAAAAACTATTTCTTTACATAACTAATCAAATAAAAATAATCGTTGGGTCTCTCCATTTAAGTTTAAAAAACCTGTATTAGGAGAGGCCCGCTCAAACATACGACTTATTAGGATTTTGAGTGTGTGTGTGCGTGTGTGTGTGTGCGTGTGTGTGTGTTAATTTAAATAAGTGAGTTTTAAATAACTGAATTTTACACTTTTACACAGTACACTAGATATGATCACTCCTGTTAACATTATTGAAATACCAACCGTCTGTATTTTATTTGAAATCGACTCTAATGTTGTACAGTACTGCACATCATAAAAGTCCCTTCGGTAATCTACGTTCACGCTGACTAGGAAGAAGTGTAACGAAAGTACCTGAAGCTCTAAGTACATTTAACATGATCTTTAACCGATACGGTTAAGGTGCAGAATTGATTGCCGCCGTATCGCTACCTATTTCGCTCACGCTAATATTGCCAAACTAATAGTCACCTGCATCGATGACGTTGAATCAACCAATAGAAACAAAGGCGCGCGGCCTGCCTAAAATGAATCTGATTGGTCGATCAACTTGCCGCACATCCAAAATTTGGTCATCTGCGCAGGTACATCCGCGAGACTTATTTCTTGTGTAGCACTGTAATAGGCTTTGTTGCACACAATATACCTAACATATTTTTTTTGTATCGGTCACCGTTCAATGCGAAACCAGCTGAAGACGATGGAAAAGTTACGATGAGATGCACCCACCGCCGCATCAGATGCAAATTGTCGGTCTATGCACGCACTGCCGTCATGAATGTTTCATAGGCATATCAGTTAGGGTGTTAGCGTGGCCTTAGGCGTTGACTTAAATTGCTTTACTTGCGTAAGTATCTGACTTCTAGGGCGAGATAAATAGTCGCTTCTAAGAACGAGTCTTAGCGAAAGCACTTACTTAAGAATCGATTTGTCTATCATAGACAGTACTTTAGCACTCTTTTAGTCGCGAAACCCGGACTAATTCTTAGCATTGGCCTAAGAACATGCTTAGCTAAGCAAACGTCTACTTTGATACTTAGCTAAGTTAGCCTGAAGTAATGCTTAGGGAAGCTTGAGCACGGACTTGGGCTAAGCAACGACTATTTATCTCGCCCCTAAAGTCTTGTACCTGGAGAGGTTGGGCAGAGATTAGGTTAGGTTAGAGTAGTAGATTGTAAACCGAGGATCGAAAGAATCCATTCCCGAGGTATTGGATAGTCCGAGTAGGAATTGATTCCTTTACCCGTTTAAAAACCTATTTAGAGGCTAAAATTTCACCCATGCCGGGATTCGAACCCGCAACCTCTGGCTATCCGTACCAGCGCTCTACCAATTGAGCCAATGGGCGACTCACGGCATCAGTGAAATTTCGAACCTCTTTACAATATTCTCTGTATTACGTACAGGCAGCGACATCTGACTTAAGCAAATTGCATTACTTACAGCCCCGACTACCTGCTTTGCAGTTAGGTTTAACATCGGAACGATATCACTGTACCCACATGATTACACTATTTTTATTTTTAATGCACTAACCCGTGTTAAGCACTCTACTTTTCATTTCGAATATAAGGAACATAAAACTAGTTGTTCATCTGAACTATTTATTGATAATATCACACGGCCCCAGCATTCTTTTTATAAGTTTTTTTTCATAAAACTCTTCACAGCCGACAGTAGTTCTATTTTTAAAGTTCATTCCGGCCCTTAGGTAGGGAGTTATTTGAATGAATTTTTCGATCTCTATGGAGGGTAACAGCATTTTGCACCCAATAACACTACTTTCCGAGTATCTTATTCAGGCTTTATTAGTCCACTGCTGGACATAGCCCTCCCCTAATGGGCGCAAGGTTGTGCCATCATTGAGGGGTAATGCCCATAATCCCCACGCTGGGCATGCGGGTTGGGGATCGCAGTTTGGTGGAATTTACTGCAGGGGGCGCTGCTGCCCACCCCCCGGTTTGTGTCCCTTAGTCGCCTTTTACGACACGCGGGAAGAATTTGGGTTGATGCTATTCTCTAGGCCGACACCACACAGCCCTAGGCCGACACCACACAGCCCTAGGCCGACACCACACAGCCGAGTATAAGAAATGAAAAAATATTTATTGCACAATAAGTTATTATTTGTTATTCCACCATACTTACAATCTTCCGCCAACCCAGACTTGGCCCCCGTTGTGGAGTATTGCCTGGTTTTTCTCGATTACCCTTTAGTTTTGGACTTGGTTTACTAGTTTGCGCTCTACCAATTGAGCTCAATTGGTAGAGCGCTGGCACCGATAGCCAGAGGTTGCGGGTTCGAATCCCGGCATGGGTGAAATTTTTAGCCTCTAAATAGGTTTTTAAACATAGAAAATATAAAGAGGTTCGAAATTTCACTAATGCCGGTGAGTCGCCCATTACTACCTCACTTGGAAAGAGCGCCGCGGGTTCGAATCCCGGCATGGGTGGAATTTTTAGCCTCTAAATAGGTTTTTAAACAGTGCCTCAGTTTACCCCAACACCGACCTGCCTCAACGCGCAACACTTGCACTGAATATCCATACTGATCTTGTTTACTCCATTGAAGCACGGCCCGTCTGATATATCACCTACTTGCAATGCAGTCACGCTCTGGTTGCCATGACAACCAAGTTTATATAGCAACTTTTTTCTCCCGGGTAATTGATGGCTTTTCCTTTTATGCGCCCGCGCCGAGCAGGGAGACGTAGAAAGCCCGCTGTTGCCGGCAAAATGGCGGCTGTTTTCCGCACTCGCCCACTGCGAGACATAGATAAGATAAAATAATGCTTAATAAACAATGATGATTCATTCATACAGAAAACACACATCTTAACAACGTTAACAACTATGAACCAACAGTCTAGAATCTAGGATCAACAATCGAGGACTTTTATCAACTTCTGCCGAAAACGGCCGTTTTTAACGGAACTCCATTAAGTCCCTAGGGTATTTAAGGCTGTACCTATGTTCTAAAAATAGTTAAAATAGTTACATATTTTAAAAAACCTGTTTAGAGGCTAAAAATTCCACCCATGCCGGTTGTAAATAGGTTCGAAATTTCACTGACGCCGGTGAGCCTCTAAATAGGTTTTTAAACATTGTCCTTAGCACGGGTTAGTGCATTAAAAATAAAAATAGTATATATACCCTATTTATTGAAGCATGAGACAAAAGGTAAACACAGAAATAGTTATTCTCAAACTTTTACCGGAAGAAACAGCACGCTTGCGTCATCAAGTTGGGAAAATGCAAATGGCGGTTATAACCCGAACGAAAATAAAATAGCATCTTTCAAATTAGAACGTTTGCATTACATTACGTCTTTAATGAGCAGTGTTATGATGATACGTTCAAAATTTGTGAAGCGCTGACTTTTTGGGTTATTTATAGTGCCACAATTCTATTAAAAAGTTATGTTCTAAAATAAAATTTATATAAAATGCATTATTTACCAAAAAACAAACAAACAAACAAACAAACAAACAAACAAACAAACAAACAAACAAACAAACAAACAAACAAACAAACAAACAAACAAACAAACAAACAAACAAACAAACAAACAAACAAACAAACAAACAAACAAACAAACAAACAAACAAACAAACAAACAAACAAACAAACAAACAAACAAACAAACAAACAAACAAACAAACAAACAAACAAACAAACAAACAAACAAACAAACAACAAACTTGGCACAATAAATTACCCTTCCTATTGTTTGTTTACCTTTTGTCTCAAGCTTCAATAAATAGGGTATAGTTACATATATTAAGATTTCTCATGTTTACTTCTTCCATTCCATTGGTATTCATCGCTAGTCAGCATCTCCCGCGAAGAAGATCCAATCGCCCGAGGAGATTATATAAGATAATATTTTTCATTTCTTATACTCGGAAAGTAACTAGTGTTGTTTTGATCTGATTATTGGGTGAAAAATGCTGCTTCCCTACATAGGGAGGGGAAAACTCTTACAAATTACTTCCCGCCTAAGGGCCGGAATGAACTTAAAAAATAGAACTACTGTCAGTTGTGAAGAGTTTTATGTCATAAATAGGCTTTTAAAAAAAAATTAAATGAGTTCCGATGATTCTGAAAATGAAAATGAAATGGACATTGACTGGACTCCACCAGATTTAAGATCGGAAGCTACGAGTAAATTAGCGATGGAAAACCTGCTTCCAGCGAAATCAAAAGAAAAACAATAACATTTTCGTTCAATAATTGTCCTAACATGAGCAATATAACTTTTAATATTAATTAAATTTATTATGTAAAAGGCCCTTTTTTGCATTTTTTTAAGAAAAGCACCATATAGGTATATCGTCGTCAGGCTATACTAGTCCATTGCTGGACATAGCCGTCCCCTAAAGAGCGCCACGTTGTGCCATCATAGGGGGTAATGCCCATAATCCCCACGCTGGGCATGCGGGTTGGGGATCGCAGTTCGGTGGAATTGTACTGCAGGGGGCGCTGCTGCCCACCCCCCGGTTTGTGTCCCTTAGTCGCCTTTTATGACACCCGCGGGAAGAATTGGGTTGAATGTATATAGGTACCTAGATGCCTCGGCCGAAATGGCAATTGCCCGTTGTCTCATATCATAGTCCGCGCCTGCGGCTCGGCCTTCAAACTAAGTATACTCGGCCTACAATTGCCTATTTCGCTGCCTTTGCAATAATGTACTATTCCTTGACGAGATTGAGGGTTAAGAAAGTATTTATTCAAATCGTAATAACAATTTTTAACTAACAAAATTTTGTATAGTATTTTCTAAGGTTAACACGAGCACTAGACATAATTAAAACTGTTTTTATACGGATTTATGCTCGTTTATTACATTTTTACAATTTTCCGACGTTTTTGTCATCCGGGACCACGGCACCTGAAAAAGTGCCGAAACGTAAAAATGTAATAAACGAGCATAAATCCGTATAAAAACAGTTTTAATTGTGGTCTTTTGTTTCATCTTTTATATTTTCTTTTAATGGGATGACGCAAAGACAGAGAAGAGATCGCCCTGCCTTAATGAGCATATTATTACGACCGACCTTCATAGAGCCGATCTTCTTCGATTCCTATCCGCCGTGCACCACGGTTGGCTGCAGTTACGTGGCCGCAGCGTAAGATGAGAACTTTATGCAACCACTGTAATAGTCCGCGCGTGCGCTGTTTTTGCCGCTTTTCACCTACTTTGTACTGCGTAGCGCTGCTTATTTACAAACAAGTGTGGGGCAGTGAAAATAAATTAAATCGCCATAGCCAGTAGGCAACGTTGCGAATCTGTGGGGAATTCCCCAAATTGTGGGGATTCTCAGAGTGATTTGTGGGGAGAACGCTTATGTGGGGAAAATTTGGGGAACTTAGACTTACCTACGTTAGAACTGAACTGCGAATACCTTCATTACTAAATAAGAAGTCGTGTTATTACTAAATTAATTTTATTTTTTACTTCAAGTCAGGAAGATTTTAGAGTTTATTATATGGCAACATTCATGTACATCCAACTTTATCGCTTATTGGGAAAGTTGCGGTTGTTTGGAATTTGAATTTGAAAGAAAAAATTTGAAAAAAGAGAATCTTAATCGTCTACATAATTACAACGTAGTAGCGTTGGTGGCCTCCTGGTTATATACTCTTTGGTGGCCTCCAGAGGGAGCTTAAAATTTGATCCGTCGAATTGTACTGAAACAACAATAAATTCGTAAATACAGGAGTAAAGTGAGGAGTAAAAGAAAAAAGCCGTTGGCGACAGACCTTTTTTATTGTTTATTTTACTTTTTATACATACCTATTGTCTTTTTTACTTATGTCAGTTTCAAATTTAGTTTAACTAGTATTAATTGTCTTGTGAAAATATTATGATCGAAATCGTATAAACACGGAATTATAAATAGAAATATATTTTATTTAAAACAGAATAATAGGGCACCATACGGTGCTTAACAGAAGCTATTAAACCTTTTAAGACTTTGTAGTCAACAAGGAACCCGTATGTCCGTCGGCGGTTTAGCATAGAGACGATTAGTCCCTGAAAGCTGAAATTTGGCATACATATACATAAAGTATTAAGCGCACCGACAAAACAGTTACTTTATACTTTATTGCACACGAAACATTAAATAGGACATTACATAAGAAATAACATGTACAAAGGCGAGCTTATCTCTGTAAGAGATTTCTTCCAGCAAACCTTGGAAAGTCGAAGCAGCAGTAAAAAACGGGTCTGTATACGTGTACAAAATAAATTACATAGACTACAAAAACCCTTAGCAATAACCTACGCAGAAATAATACACTACATAAACTAAATACCTGTAAATATAAATAAATAAAATACATAGAAAATAATAAATAAATATATAGCTCAAAGTTATGATAAAGATAAATAGTGCTCTTTCAACTGCTTCTTAAATGTACCAAATGTGGGACTAGCGCATATTTTCTGTGGCAGTGCATTCCACAGCCTAACCGATTGGACCGTGTAAAATTATTTTATGGAAGTGGGTTTTCTCTCGCCTACCATAGTGTGGGATAGTAATGTGGACTGAAAGAGGATGTAGTGACTAGAATTGAGAAAAGAATGTTGCGTTGGTTTGGCCATGTGGAGAGGATGAAGGAAGAAAGATTGACGAAACAAATAGGTATATATTGCGAAGTGAGGGGAAGGGCTGGTAAGGGACGTCCCAGACGGACTTACATCGACCAAATAGGGGATGTATTAGCAAAGGGAAAGATAAAAAGTACCCGGAACCGGCGTGCGTGCATGCAACGACTTATGAACGTTGATGAAGCGAAGGTGATCTGTCAGGATCGTGGCAAGTGGCAGTCCCTGGTCTCTGCCTACCCCTCTGGGATACAGGCGTGAGGTTATGTATGTATGTATGCATACTGTGGGATTCGACATCGATATCAACCTTTTGTATTACCCCACTGCTGCGGCACGGGTCTTTTTATGCATCGCAGGAAGGTCAGGCCATACTCCACCACGTAGGCCGAGTCAGGGTTGGTGGAGGATTGTAAGACAGTGGCGGGTCTTACTGTCGGAAGTTGTCAAGCCGATAAGGCCTCTGACATGGCTTAACGACTGCCATTACATGACAGCCGGCACCAACTGCTTAGTGTGCCTTGCGAAGCACGGAGTGTGGGATTGGTTGTTTTAAAATTTTAATATTAAATATGGCTAGAGGAATACCATTTTGCGATGGTATTCCTGGTATTCCATATGCGAAATACCAAGCTTTAAGATACAATTCGTTGTTAATATAAGGCGTAACTCCCTACTCTAACAAAGAAGTCAGATGGAAAAAAACTAGAGTACTCAGTTTAGTATCGCAAATGTTAACCTACTGTTCTCTTGTCCACAGCCCTGGCCCTCTGCGACTGGTCCAACCTGCAGCTGCGCAGACGCAACATCGCGCGCCGTCACTGCGGCCCCAAACAGCACACCAACAACTATGCCCAGATCGGCAACGTCGCCACCTTCGAGACTGTCGAACTCATGAACACTCTTCGACAAGTCGCTAACTCCACCGAAGGCGCCATCAAGCTGAAACCCTACCTTATGTCGGCGGCCATGAACATGTTCACCCACTACATGTGCAATGTCAGATTCGACGCCGAAAACGACACGGAATTCCGCACCATAGTCGACCACTTCGACGAGATCTTCTGGGAAATCAACCAGGGGTACGCCGTGGACTTCTTGCCGTGGCTCGCGCCCTTCTACAAGAAACACATGGACAAACTCTCGAGCTGGTCTCAGGACATCCGCTCCTTTATCCTGTCGAAGATCGTGGAGCAGAGGGAGACAGATCTGGACATGGACAAACCTGAAACCGACTTCCTAGATGGTCTGCTCAAGGTTCTACACGACGACCCCACCGTCGACAGGAACACAATTATCTTCATGCTGGAAGACTTCTTGGGCGGTCATTCTTCCGTAGGCAACCTCGTCATGCTGTGCCTGGCCGCCGTTGTCAAAAACCCTGAGATCGGAAGGAGGATCCGCTCGGAGATCGACGCCGTGACCAAAGGCAAGAGGCCCGTGAACCTGACTGACCGAAGCAACCTACCCTACACCGAAGCTTCCATCCTGGAATGCCTCAGGTACGCGTCCTCGCCAATCGTGCCGCACGTTGCTACGGAGAACGCCATCGTCTCGGGCTTCGGAATCGAGAAGGGCACGGTCGTCTTCATAAACAACTACGAGCTGAACACGTCGGAGAAGTACTGGACCGAGCCGGAGAAGTTCGACCCCTCAAGGTTTCTGGAGAAGAGCACCATTCGCATGAGACGCAACTCGCAGTGCGATTCCGGGATGGAATCCGACAGCGAGCGAACGGGCCCTATTGACAAGGCCACCGAGGTCGAGAAGGAGTCTGTTTCAGTGAAGAAGAACATTCCACACTTCCTGCCTTTCAGCATTGGCAAGCGGACGTGCATCGGACAGACGCTGGTCACCACTATGAGCTTCGTTATGTTCGCAAACATTTTGCAGGAGTTTGAAGTAGGAGCTGAATGTCTCGAGGATCTGAAGCAGAAGACGGCGTGCGTGGCTCTTCCTAAAGACACGTTTGGGTTGTACCTGGTACCGAGAAAACGCTGAGCTCAAACGTTGGTGGTAGTTTACTCTGTAGTTAGTAGTCTCAATGGCTTGCCTTGTTCTCTTTGGGTCAGCTGACTTTCTACCTGCCTACTGACTGCTTCGTCGGCTAACGGTATCACGTCTGATTGCCAATGCCGGAGGTGGTAGGCTCGATTCCCACTGGGGGCCGCCGTACTTTTGTACAAATGGCCTCAGTCGGCGTGTATTTTCATGTTTGTGACGTCCTTGCCTGGTTACAGCACAGGGTATCCTAATTTGGGACCGGGACTAGTGATTTTGTTGTGTGGAAGGTGTTTTGTTTATTATTACCTTCGTCCATCCCTATGTGATTTGGCTGAAAAAAACATTCCGGCACTATGCCTTTCGTGCAGATGGTAATTTTAGAGAAATTTAATATGAAGAATTTGAGACACGTTTTTCTAGAGATGCGACGTCTAGCCCTTGTATAACATAAGTTTCCACTCTATTTGTTGAGCATTTAGGCGACTCCAAAGTGTCAGAATATGTACCTGACAATTGACAAAATTTCAATTTTTTAGCATACGTATTTTACAGTCTTAAAGGAAACTAGATACGAAAAACACGACCCATATTTTTTTTATTTTTGGAAATTCGATGATTTTCATTCATAATTTTCTGTTTGAATTTCGTCTTATTCTAAAAGGACGTAACCGCCAAATGCCGTCACACATACGGCTTAATAATTTATACTAACACCCTTGCCGCCTTTTTAAAAACCATTGGAATTAAGGAAAGGAAAAGGAATTACTCCGACATGACATTTGAATAATATTGAAAATTACGTCTGTCATACATAACATTTTTAATATAAGGCAACGGTACCTCCTCATTCCACGGTATGATTGTGTGACGTCATCACACAATTTTTAGTTTTTATTCATTTTCTACAAAATTAGGCAATAATAAAATTTCTAAATCTTTTTTTCGCAATCAGGATAGCAAAATTAAGAAACGGTATTCTTACTTTTGGGCATTGTAAAATATGAATTGTTGTCAATTGGGAGTAGGCTAAATCAGACAGCTCCTTACAGTGGAGGCCTTACGTGGTCGCACCTCAGATCTACTTTGCAAAAGTTGTGCTGAATTTCAAGAGAACAGGCTGCCGCATGCGAGAGTCGCTCAAACATTATTTATTTCGTGGAATGATTGAATTCTAATTTATTTCTTGTCCGGACTGTGTCCCGTTTCATTCAGATTTGTTTATCAAATTCACTAGCAGTTGTCAACAATGTAGCATTTGGAACGCCGATAGATAGGCGCCTTCGGTATAATAGGATTGCTTTGTCAACTTTTTGCACTTCGTTTCAATCGTTTTTGGCCTAATGTTCTATGGCTCTAGTTTGTTCGTGGAATTATGAAGTTCTATTTTAGTTTTAAGTTGACGACCGTTTATGCTTGCTGGTTATCGATATACAGGGTGGGACAAAATCCACCCTGTCAGTCAGTAAAAATAACTTTTGCTACGGAGATAAAAAAACCGTGTTCCCGAAATATATATCAACTGTTTTTCAAACGAAAACTTTCGTGTGCATTAACTTAATTCCGCATTCATTCGATGCCATAGAAATATGAGTTTACGTTACGCGATCGATTAGTTAAAAAACTCGCACTAAGCACTCAGAGTGCGCAGTGCGAGGAAGCGCCACCTAGCGACAAGTATGGAAATTAAAATTGCTAAGTGCGAGTTGTAATGGTTTACGTTGAGAAGTGAACACGTTTACCAGCCAAAAACGAATAAACGCGAGTGCGAGTTGTACTGTGACAGCGTTTTGCCAGTTCGATCGGTTAACTTACTCATACTCACTACTCAATGCTCGATTAACGCGGTAGTAAAGTTATTCGATTGGATCTGTCAAACTCGCACTAAGCACTCAGCAATTTAAACGTTAAGGTATGAGAACTCTGACGCAGTTTCCCTCGCGATATTTTCCTTCACGGCATTCGGGAAAAAAGAAAACAGTTGATATTTATTTCGCTTTTTAGGGTCGTTAGGTAGTAAAAGTTTCGCCATTATTTGTAAGAATCCTCAGAATTGTCACATGAGCTTAGCTCCTCAATTACGCGCATAATTCCTGACCTATTCCAATCATCTTACTGCCAAATTTCATACTAATTGCTATCGCAATCGTCAGGCTTCCAACAGGATTTGTTGCGCATGATCGCTGTACGACGATTGTTTCAGAAATGCCTTGCTCTTAAATTACGTGCACTATATCCTGAACGATTCCGTAACAGTCAAATTAGGATGTTCGTCTAACTGTCAAATTAGACAGACTATTGGAATCGCTCAGTGCATGGTAGGCATAGTTAAGCGTCTGATCATCGTACGACGATTGTTTCTGAAATGGCCTGCTCCTGATTTACGCGCACTATATTCTGAACGATTCCAATTACCTAACTGTCAAATTAGTATGTTAGTCTAACTGTCGAATTAGACAGACGATTGGAATTGCTGAGGTTTTGCTGCGCCTAACATTTTATTTAACAAAACCTTTCTTTACACACTTTATGTCTATGGTTTTTTATTTGAAATTAGAATGCATTTAGTTAGTTGCTGTAGAAATATTTACTCGCGTAGAATTTTCATTTACATTTGTTTGTTAGAGATTTTGGTTGAACATTATATCTGCATTAGTTTTTCGTAACAAAATTGTATAATTCATAGAGATCCGGATAGGCTTCGACCAAATTCTCGACGGTTGTATAGTTACAGTTACAGACCATTTACGCTCACTCGTCTATTTTAGTAAACAAGATTCTACCGCTAAAGTTTTTAGTCGAAAATTTACATATTCCCATAACGAGGTAACCTGGGACACGGGACCTTTAGTTAACACGCTTCCAATTTAATAAATTTATTCGTATAAGAAAAAAAAATAATCATATACGAGAAAATACCTATACTTAGATTTTTAATTCCGTAGAATTATGTCAGGAATCTTGAATTCTTGACTTTTGTAGGTAAAACATAAAATACTATCTAGAATTTTGTTTCTTATTGCCCACAATCGGGTGAAATATTTCCCTTTTTCGGCGGAGAGCTTTTTAAATAATAAATTCCGCACAAGTTTACACGAAACAATCACTTAGTAGCAATACTTATCAAATATCAAAATTCTACGGAATAAAAAAATCTAAGTTTAATTTTGGCAACAAATTTTGAGGTTAGAATCTTGTTTATTAAATACTGATTTTTCAATTCTCGGATAAAAGTTATTCCTTGATTATCGTACTAAACAACCGATTCAAAAACCTGTTCTAAATTCCTTTCTTTTGTTATTTCACGGTGACATTTTCATATTATAGTGTACTTACTTAATACTTTATTAGGCGGATAAGTTTTATCCGAGGATTGAAAAATCAGCCCTAAATGAGCCATTTTCAGCACAAGTTCACAAATCAATTCACAGATGGCGCTTACAGCCGTGGCCATGCAAGAACAGGAAGTCAGTCAAATTTTGCCGTCTGTGGCACAGACTTATAATTTTGACAGCCGTATTCCGGTTATTCTGTTATTTTTTTATTCCATGTTGCACTAAAGCAACATGGAGCCGAAAGGGATGGCAAGGCATCGTGAGGCGAGCAACATCCGCCACAGATAAAGATACTTCGTGAGGGCCACGACCGCTCTGTCAGGAGCGTATCGACGAAGAAGAAGAAGAAGATTCCGGTTATTCTATGGCCACTGCTGTAAGCGCCATATATGAATTGATTTGTGAACTTGTGCTGATAACGGAGGGATAAATAGACTATATATTGATTTTATTTTGACGTTAAATACGTCACGTATATGTAAAACTCGATGCATTTCATCGCCTTGCCGTAGAAAGTAGATTTAGAACACAATGTGATAGACGTTTCTTAAGAACACTGAAATATATACATAGAACTGCAACATATTTTGGTTTTTTATTTGCCTGTACAGTCTACAGTCGACGGCACATCAACCTTTACATGTGAGCTCTCACGGTACTCAGTTATGGATAGGGAGTAAATGAAGTCCCTTGGGGACAGGGACAGACAGTCCCTCGTCTGCGCAGGCCTTAAAAGCGAACAGGCTGTACGTTTGAGGTAGACGTTATTAAACGTTAAGGTTGATGAGCTGTCAACTGTATCTCAAACATATATTGGGGTGACATTGTTTTCATATCACAGCAGACAGAGCAAAACTCAGACAGTAGAGTCAAACGAATTTATAAATGATTCCATAAAGCACTCCTTAGATGCAGTTTAAACAGCCTGGTATTATTGTGGAATGGTACTGCCACAGGCTATTAAAGTACATTTGAGGAGTACCTACTATCGCGTTTTTTTAAAAAGACGGATACACTCCTACATTACGCGCACTACCTATACCCTGAACAGTTCCAGTACGGTTAACGACTTGTTAGTGTACGAGAAACTGGGGGTAAGTAGGTTGCATTTTTAATTACTTATTAGGTACACAAGTATCATTATACGGCAGTATTTAGGACCTAAAGCTCATTTCTTTCGTAGGCACATAATACTTGTATTCGTAATTTTGTAGTAAGGCGTTTGGGGGTGCTAACAAGCGCCACTAAGGGGGAAAAATCATAAATTCTTTTAAAATATCTACATTTTTATCTAAAAGTGAACATTTTAAAAAACCTATTTTAGAGGCTATAAATTCCACCCACGGCATTCAGACCCGCGACCTCTGGCTATCCGTGCCAGCGCTCTTTCCAACTGAGATAATGGGCGACTCACCGGCTTTAGTGAAATTTCGAACCTCTTTACAATATTCTCTGCATTACAGTTTGTTAAAAAATTCAAGAAACCGGAAGAGAAACTTTATTATTGGTATTATAGAAAATTAAGACCATTTTCTAGTTACCTACCTTTGAAGCGGTGGTAGCTCAGTGGGTAGAACCATGGACTGGCAAGCGAGAGCCCCACGTTCAATCCCGAGTGCGGGCATGTACCAATGACTGTTTAATTTCAAAGTTACGTACATTTGCGAATTTGCAGTCGCAATACCACACGCTAACGGTGAAGGAAAAACATCGTGAGGAAACCCGCGGCTTGGTTGGCTCCGCACGTATTGACTAGTCTTTCCTGTGGGCTAGGCCGACTAAGCTGTCAGGATGGTATAGGTGCTGGGCAAGCCTACACCATCTATAAAACCATGACCCAGGCACTACAGCGTCGGAGTGGTCCCTTCACCCACCTAGTGTGAGTGAAGATACCACTGGACGCTGTATAAATCATCTCATTAAGTAGATGCAAAAAGGCCAATATTATTATATTATTACCTTTGATTAAGCACAATTCATCTTTTCAATGTAATGAATCTATTTTTTATTTTTATAATGCTTTTAAGTGCAAGAAATTTTGTAACACAGACAAAAAGTCTGAGCGAAACCTTACTCTTTAAATTCTACACTTTTTTGATAAAGTATACGTAGGTACAGGCAGCGACTTTTTAGCCTCTAAAATAGGTTTTTTAGAATTGTCCTCAGCACGGGTTAGTGCATTAAAAATAATATCTATAATATAAAAAGTAATCGCTGAATGTGTTGGTAAGCGCAAATCTCGAGAGCAGCTGAACTGATTTCGCTAATTCTTTTTTTAGAATATTCCTTGAAGTATAAGGGTGGTTCTTATGGAGAGAAAAAAAAATAAAATAAAGAATCGACTTTATTTTTCGAATCGAATCGGGAGTACGCTAGGTCAGCTATCTATAGTATAAAAATGAATCGCTGAATGTGTTGGTAAGCGCAAATCTCCAGAGCAGCTGAACCGATTTCCCTAATTCCTTTTTTGAATATTACGAGGATGGTTCTTACGGAGAGAAAAATAAAAAAAATTAAGAATCGACTTTATTTTTCGAATTGAAATTTTTTGGTCAGCTAGTAGGTAATAAAAATGAACCTGAAATCTTAACAACTGTGATAACTATTTTTATAAGCTACAATGCAATCTTTCTTCCTATGAAGGAGGAAAGATTGACGGAACAAATATATCTATAGGCAATATATTATATAGAATCATGGTTGTAATATTTTTCTGGCTGTGCAATATAGTGTTCTCTATCTATCTATCTATATAGTGCGAATGTGAGTGGAAGGGCTTGTAAGGGACGTCCCAGGCGGACATATATCGAGCAAATAGCGGATATATTAACAAAAGGGAAAATAAAACGTACCCAGAACGGGCGTGCGTGCATGCAACGACTTAACGTTGATGAAGCGAAGGTGATCTGTCAGGATCGTGGCAAGTGGCAGTCCCTGGTCTCTGCCTACCCCTTTGGGATGCAGGCGTGAGGTTATGTATGTACATATGTATGTATTTAAAAACCTATTTAGAGGCTAAAAATTTCACCCATGCCGGGATTCGAACCCGCAACCTCTGGCTATCCGTACCAGCGCTCTACCAATTGAGCCAATGGGCGACTCACGGCATCAGTGAAATTTCGAACCTCTTTACAATATTCTCTGTATTACGTACAGGCAGCGACATCTGACTTAAGCAAATTGCATTCCGACCACCTACGTTGCAGTTAGGTTTAACATCGGAACGATATCACTGTACCCACATGATTACACTATTTTTATTTTTAATGCACTAACCCGTGCTAAGGAACAAATTTAGCCTCTAAATAGGTTTTTAAATTTGTTCCTTAGCACGGGTTAGTGCATTAAAAATAAAAATAATGTAATATGTATGTATATTTGAGCAAAATAATTAAGCTTTTTTTAATTAATAATTTTCCTGTCCATAGTCAAATTCATACAATTCAATTCATATTCCCCAAGTCCACAGTTAAATAGTTGTATGTCCGAAAGCCGTTTTCAACACAAATTCACGAAGCAACTTCATTATGGCGGTTATAGGCGTGCGCATACAAGATCTTTCGCTTAGCATGCCACGGTAGAGAAAAGCCCTTCTCTATGCAAAACTGCTGCTGTGCTGTGTGGTGTCGGCCTAGAGAATAGCACAAACCCAAGTCTTCTCGCGGGTGTCGTAAAAGCGACTAAGGGACACAAACCGGAGGGTGGGCAGCAGCGCCCCCTGCAGTACAATTCTACCAAACTGCGATCCCCAACCCGCATGCCCAGCGTGGAGATTATGGGCATTATCCCCTAATGATGACTCAACCTTGCGCTCATTTGGGGAGGGCTATGTCTAGCAGTGGACTAATATAGCCCGAAGAAGAAAAAGATGTCCGAAAATGTAAGGAAAATGAGTCAAATGTGACTCATTAACTTATTCCAATACACTCTTTCGAATCATATAAGTACGACTCTTGGACAGGGAAGTTGTTAAGCTTTTTAAGGCGTAATATTAAAGCTTTTAATAGCTAAGCACTCAAGATCTTTAGACTTTAATAATTAAGCTCTCAATAATTAAGCATTTAAGCACTTTAGAGCTTATTAAGCTGTTAATACTTAAGCTTTTTAAGATAAGATGAGATGAGATAAGATAAGAATATTCCTTATTGTACACTGGAAAAACAACAAAAAAGTACAAAACAATTGCAAATATACATAGTACAATGGCGGCCTAAAAGCATTTTTTCCAGACAACCTTACTATGGAAAGTTGCTGAAGGAAATTAGAAAGACGGGTAGCCAGGGTTAATTCTTTGTTAAGAAATTGCTCTAAGCAATAAGGCCGCCAATTGTAGATACTGTATCTTTGTAATTATTTTGTTTGTTTTTTCCTGGTGTACAATAAAGAATAATCTTATCTTATCTCTTTTAGACCTTGACAATTAGCAATTAAGCTCTTAATCATATTGGCCTTTGCATCTACGTAAGTAATGATATGATTTATGCAGCGTCTAGTGGCATCTTCTCTCACACTAGATGGGTGAAAGGGCCACTCGGATGTTGTAGTGCCAGGGACATGGTTTTTAGATGGCGTAGGCTTGCCCAGCACCTATACCATCCTGACTGCTTAGTCGACCCAGCTCACAGGAATATAGTCACTGGATCTCAGTGCAGATAAGCGCGAGCCACAAGTAGTTTGAGACTTTAGGTAATTTGTCTTGCCTTTATTATTATTGTTTAGTTTTTAGTTAGCTTTCATATAAAAATGAATCGCTGAATGTGTTGGTAAGCGCAAATGTCGAGAGCAGCTGAACCGATTTCGCTAATATTTTTTTTAGAATATTCCTTGAAGTACGAGGATGCGATTACGGAGCGAAAAAAAAAATTAAGAATCGACTGTTAGGCGGTCCAAATTCTCTGGGTCAGCTAGTGTGTAATAATTATTTGTAGATAGATAGATAAGTAGATAGAGAACACTTTATTGCACAACCAGAAAAAATATTACAACCATGATTCTTAAATCTAAGTAATGTTATACAATTGGCGGTCTTATCGCTAAGAGCGATCTCTTCCAGACAACCTTTGGATGGAGTGGATTGCATGAAGAATATAGTCGGTACGTGGTGCATGTACATAAATAGTTAAATCGAAAATTATATTGATAACAAACATTTGTATATGGGTCCCTTTGCCTGGAAGGAATCTTATTATTTTTTTATTTAATTTTATTACGTGCGGAGCCAACTAAAATGCGGGGGTAGTTCAGTAGGTAGAACATTGGAGTCGCAAGCGAGAGAC
Organism: Yponomeuta sedellus; assembly: GCA_934045075.1. Taxonomy (NCBI): domain Eukaryota; kingdom Metazoa; phylum Arthropoda; class Insecta; order Lepidoptera; family Yponomeutidae; genus Yponomeuta; species Yponomeuta sedellus. Next base: position 7,584,961 of record OW203750.1, read on the forward strand.
CTAGGTTCTATCCCCAGTGCGGGCATGTACCAATGATGATAACTGTATGTGCACGGATATTTCACATGGACACGGACTCAAGTCGGCCGGCGAGTGCAGGGAGGATCATTCGACCGCTAGCTAGCTACACCTCGAGTCGTATATTAGAAGCAAACAATAGTTTTAAGTCTTCATTTGTCAGCAAACACGGTACATGTCGATTTTATATGATACATTGTTATGGACAAGCGTGTAGCACCATAATATGGTGTACAAATATGACGTGTACAGACCCGATAATAATACGATCGCTCCTCCGACGACTGTGTTCAAACCGGGTCTATGACGACCTCGGTGGCGCAGCAGTTTGGCACGCTGACTGTAAAACCGAAGGTCTCGGGTTCGATCCCCGGCCGAGTCAAACTAGGAAACGAACTTTTCTAGTTAGTCTCTGGTCTTGGATCTATGTAGGTATTTGTTGTATTAAATCTATCGTCGAGTTAGCACCCATAACACAAGTCATTTAGTTGTACTTAGTATAGGGCTAACGAGATCTGTGTAATATGTCCATGAATATTTATTTATTAATTTTACAATTTTCCGACGTTTCGGCACTTATGCAAACCAACAGTTAATGCTTTCAAAAAAGACGCCTGTCGCCTAAGTATTCCGGGACCACGGTACTTGCAAAAGTGCCGAAACGTCGGAAAATTGTAAAGTGTAAAATTAAACGAGTAAATATCCGTGTAGTTGATGTATATAACAGTGTTAGTGATAAGTTAGACTAAGTTAGTACTGAGCAAGTACCTACTCATATTAGAGTAGTAGGTATTTGACTTACCTACTTCTAATATTTTGTTAACAAACCTATGACATTATTAGTGAGTAATGTAACTACATTGCAGTGCCCTTACAGGGCTCATGTTGAGAACTACTATTTATATTAAGAGCCAAATGTACCACATGAAGCAATAAACGATTGAACTTGAACTTAAATACAGTTTATGTTTAGTGCTTTTGTTAACCTTAGAAATTACTATGTACAAATCTTCTTCTTCAGGCTATATTATGTAGTCCACTGCTGGACAGGGCGTGTGGCGCTCATTAGGGGAGGGCTATGTTCCCCTAATGAGCATCTTCAGCTTGCCGCATCCAGCATCTGCCGGCAGTTTTTTGCAGATAGTCATCCCACGTGGTCGGAGGGCGTCCTACACTACGTTTGCCGAGCCGCGGTCTCCACTCAAGAACACGTTTACTCCAACGGTTGTCGATTCTTCGCGAGATACGGCCAGCCCACTGCCACTATGTACCAATGACTTTGTTTAATTTCAAAGTTACGTACATTTGCGAATACCACACGCTAACGGGGAAGGAAAACATCGTGAGGAAGCTCTTAATAAATAAGCTCTTTAGACGCTAATTGTGTTCAAGGGCGTCCCTCCCGCCTGAACGGTTGACTGTAGATTTGCGAAAAAATGATAATTTTGTCTAGTGAAGTTTCGTAGAAAATAAAAGAAAAAAACATTTCGATAGTTCCATCTATAATAAGTTTTTAATAATACAATATATATTTTATACATATCAAGTATTGAATTATTATTTTACAATATGTAACTATGTTATTTATTTAATAAGGTAGATGCACAACTACTTTAAAAAAGCTTTATTTTAATAAACAACTTTTGACTATTTCTCTTTTTAAATATTGGAAATAGATACCACAATTGGGTCCTGTCCGTGGCATGTAAAGGGCGAAAACGCACTGAGGCCACTCAACAATTCAAAGCGGCCAGAGCGTTTGTACCCTAAAACAGCGGACATAAAAAAACTGACAAATATTTTGTTCAAAACCTTATCTCTTACGCCATCAAACGCTTAATAAGTATAACTTTTATCAATTTCCATAGTTTAATATAGTATTTCTCAATATAATCTACAGCGTTCAATTTATATTACAACAATTTTACAAGAAAAGTCGTCTTAGAAGCAAACGCAGTATAATTTTTACTCTCATACAACATCGAAAAGTGGGTAGAATATTTTTTACAAAAAGATCAACTTTCAAGTCCCTTTTGAATATTATATTTCTGAACACATAGTTTTAACATGACCCCGTCATTCCTACGTCGAAAACAATCGAACCTTGTGTACTTAATAACTTCCTAACATTACCCGTATGCCTTGTTAACGGGCTCCATACAGTAAACTAGCGCCGATGGAAAAATCATATTATCTTATCTATTTTTTTTACACCTTATCTTATCTATCAATAAGATAAAAATGAATCGCTCAATCTGTTGGTAAGCGCAAATCTCGAGAGCAGTCAGCTGCTCGAGCTTATTATATTTTTAGAATAGGTATTCCTTGAAGTACGAGGATGGTTCTTGTGGAGAAATTTTTAAAAAAATAAATTAATTTATATACTTTAAAAATTAAGAATCGACTGTTAGGCGGTACGAAGTTCGCTGGGTCAGGTAGTCTATAATATAAAAATGAATCGCTGAATGTGTTGGTAAGCGCAAATCTCGAGAGCAGCTGAACCGATTTAGCTAATTCTTTTTTTAAGAATATTTAACGGCCGTTAAAAACGGCCGTTTTTAACAGAAATGCTATGTAATGCGACCCACGACGAGAACTAAGGACTTAGGATCACGGGGCCCTAGGTCCTAGGTTCTTTTACTGGGTCCTAAAAAACACTATTGGCATGAAAATATAAAAATATATGATTTTTTCGTTTACTGTGGCTATGTTACTGCATGGAACCTATAATCTATGCAGCGTGCAAAATCATTACCGTAACTTCTCGAAAAACGTGTATTTTTTATGACCAAAATAAACACTCCAGCGGCAACTCTGGGACCGAGACAAAGAAATACACTTTAAATAAATATCCACAAAGCAGTTTTAAAAACCTATTTAGAGGCTAAAAATTCCACCCATGCCGGGATCCGAACCCGCGACCTCTGGCTATCCGTGCCAGCGCTCTTTCCAACGGAGCCAATTGGCGACTCACCGGCATCAGTGAAATTTCGAACCTCTTTACAATATTCTCTGTATTACGTACAGGCACGTACAGGTTACGTACGTAAAAGAGGTTCGAAATTCCACTGATGCCGGTGAGTCGCCCATTGGCTCAGTTGGAAAGAGCGCTGGCACGGATAGCCAGAGGTCGCGGGTTCGAATCCCGGCATGGGTGGAATTTTTAGGCTCTAAATAGGTTTTTAAAATTTTCCTTAGCACGGGTTAGTGCATTAAAAATAATATAAAGCAGTTTTTTAATTTAGCCGTTCAATGCAGGGGACAGGCTACCTCTCAGATTACCACGCAAAGTTACTCTATCGACCTATTAATCCGCTATTTGACTCTCTTTTCAAGTCTTAAACGGTAAATATCTCTTCCATTAGACCAAAAATATTTTAGTACATTTTTTGAGGACCTAAAAGCAATCAAAAAATATATTTTAAAACTTTGCTTTGCTAAACAGCCAATAACGCGGTCAGCCATTTTTGTCTATAAGTTTGACATTCAGTGAGTGATTTGTGAGCATAGTGAAATAACAGCGACGAAACCGAGTTTACATGGAAAATATAGCAATTATCATTATTGCATTGTTCGAGAATGCAAAAACACAAAGAACCCCGGGAAGTTGTGGATTCGTGTACCCAGTGAAAAAATTGGCTCAAACTTGCCCAAAAGAGACCCCGATACCATATCGACTGAAACTCGGGTGTATTTACGTGAAGATCACTTTGATGTAAGTCCTATAATAATCAATTTCCACTGGTTTTGGCTGACAGATGTTTGTTTACAACCGAAAGATGCTTTCAACATGGCGGATAGCGTTTTCACCGTTCCGAATTAAAAGCGGTAAATATTTTTTTAATTTGCGTTTTTTGCAGGCATCCTACATACTTACTTAGCAAGGTCAATATAATTCAGTTTCTTAAGTTAAATACTACAGGAAATATCCATTTAATATCCAAAATTGGCTCAAACTTGCCCAAAAGAGACCCCGATACCTTATCGACTGAAACTCGGGTGTATTTACGTGAAGATCACTTTTATGTAAGTCCTATAATAATCAATTTCCACTGGTTTTGGTACGAGTTCAAATTTGATATTTGATACAAATTTGATACGAGTCAAGTAGCGGATTATTCAGATGACAACGATGTCTGGAATTAAAGCCAGTACAAAGCGTGACTTCAACCTTATATATGAAAGTTGACTGCTGTTCGTTAGTCTCACTAAAACTCGAGAACGGCTGGACCGATTTGGCTGATTTTTGGTTTATTATTTTTGTGGGACCCCAAGGAAGGTTTAAATAGTGAGAAAATATGGGAGATATTACGAAAACTTTGACGGTACGACGTTCGCCGGGACTGCTAGTGTTTTATACTAATTTCATGTAAACTCTGTTAATTAAGGACTTTGAAAAGACTAAGTTTGGAGTTTTTTTGTCCATTTTTTCTCCAAAATTATCTAGATTTTGAAATGGATACCTTGTTTGAATCGTAAAGTTCAGTAAGTTCGTTAAGTTCATTAATTCTACTTTGGATAAAACCTTTTCATTTCATTTTAAATATACTCAAAAAAGTATCATATCGCTCATTTGGCAGAATATTGACGCAAATGTCCTTTTTCCAATTTTACAGGAGCGACCGTTGTTTCATTCAGAAGTGTTAGAACTTTGTCAAAATGCCACAACGACAGTGGCGCTGTCACGCGACAAAAAACAAAACTACCTTCATTACTGTCATTTTTTCCCCAAGTGTAAACAGTTATTTCGGGTGTTTTGGCATACTTAACTCAAATTGGCAAAAAAGTACATTTGCGTCGATATTCTGCCAAATGAGCGATATCACGAGATTTTTACATATATTTTGACACAGGGTGTCCTAGTTTGGGGCCAGAAGCAATGCATGTGCCTGTATGCGAATGCTATGTTGTACACACACGAAGGCCACTAAGCTTTCGTGGCCTTGTGAACCAAGTGATTCAAGCAACAATAGGCGCCGTCAGGTGCAGGATGGGTGAACATCCCGTGACTACCGCTAGTGGCATTTTTCCCAGCGCTTCCGTGCTTCGCAAGGCACGTTAAGCCGTCGGTGCCGGCTGTCAAGTAATAGCAGCCTTTAAGCCATGTCTGAGGCCTCATGGGCGGCTCGATAAGCTTCTGACAGTAAGGCCCGCCAATGTCTTACAATCCTCCACCAACCCGGACTTGGCCCCCGTGGTGGAGTATGGCCTAACCTTCCTACGATGCAGGAAGACTCGTGCCCCAGCAGATACACACACGACGCACCGCTGCCGCAATCCCCTTGTGGCATTGCACTAAGTAAATTATTGTTTATTTTGTGGATATTTATTTATATATATTTTTTCACGCCATCGTCGCCTTTCGAGACATTTTCTGTGATTGCACCCTTAAAGATAACAAATACCAGTCTGTTAGCTTTTAGAATATACCTCGGGCTCTAGAGTAGGCTTCGGTTTTCGCCGAAAGCACACGAGTGTAATACTACTTCCTGCTCTCTATAAAACGTTTCTTATTACATACATACATAACGTCACGCCTGTATCCCACAGGGGTAGGCAGAGACCAGGGACTGCCACTTGCCACAATACTGACAGATCACCTTCGCTTCATCAACGTTCATAAGTCCTTGCATGCACGCACGCCGGTTCCGGGTATTTTTATCTTTCCCTTTGCTAATAATCCCCTATCGTTTCTTAGTAAGTTTATTATAGTGTCATATTAGTACCGACATTTCTATTACACACGACTATATCCGACTCAATCCGATAGTAGCCGAGGTATATTCTAAAAGCTAACAGACTTATACATTGGAGGCTTTAATTCAACTTCTTTTACATAAACCAATAACGAGAAAAGTCCTACCTACCATCTTATCATAGACAATTTTATCCGATTTAAACCTTATTTTCTTTCGATCCTCCTCAATTGCAACTGTTCTATAATCTCGAAAGTAAAAAAATATACAGGTGTAAGAAATACCCCCATTGGATATAAATCCGAAAACAGAAAGTTTTAATCGTCTTACGTGTTAAGACGAACACAAAAAAAATACAAATAGGTTTTTTCAGTTCAGAAATGTACACGCAGCGTGCGTCACGGAAATCGACCAAGTAAGTAACGCCCACAGAACATAAAAAAGAGTAGAAGTCGCGAGTGGGCGGTACCCGCGTACCTCGCATTAGCAGTGTATTGCCTATGCCTAGTCTCTGACAGTTCTTCTTGCCTCAGTTGTCGTTTGTTTCTAGTAAAGAAAACAATCCTAAAAATACATTCTTTTGCTGTGTTACAATGTAAAACTAAGAGTTGGGGACTAAAACTTACCAATAATGCCGAAACAGTTCATCGGTGAGTAATAGTACTCATTGTATTTTTTAAATTCAATTGGTAATGACATAAGCAAGGAAACCAATCAGACTGAGTAGCAACATAGCAGACTTATTTTTCAATTTTCGACTTTATGGCCTATACCATAAAACTTCTCGAAGCTCAGACGCGGTGTTAGTTCCATCTAGTGTAGAGTAGCGGTACTACAAAATAAAGAGTTATTGTCAAACTTAATTTCATTGTTGTCCATTGATTTTGATAGATAGAGAACACTTTATTGCACAACCAGAAAAATATTACAACCATGATTCTAAAATCTAAGTAATGTTATACAATTGGCGGTCTTATCGCTAAGAGCGATCTCTTCCAGACAACCTTTGATCTTTGTTTACATAGCTAAAAGGTTCATATTTAACTGTAACTTTTATCATGTAGACCTTTTTAGCATTGTCTTTATTTACCAATGGCAGTTTGGCATTCATAGTGTGCGTTTGGTTTATATGTGCGAGTTTGGTCACACTGGTTTTCATACTCATGGGACATGTCACTATTTTTACTCTTTTTTTATGTTCTGTGGTAACGCCAGACATATTGTGTCTAGTTGGTGGGTACCGCTCTTTTATCAGACCTAAGACACAATTCCAAAATAGAAAAATAGAAATGTGTGTGTGTGTGTGTGTGTAAATGCGCGCGCGCAGTGACGCTCTCTTTGCCAATATTTAGAAATCGCAAATCGAGGTTTGATTCTGTTGATATTTGAGTGATTCTGTTGTGTAGCAGCTGTTATTATCGGATCTGTGTGCGGATGTTGTTACAACTGTATAAAAAGAAGTTAGCAAAAAGCAGCCTGGGTGCTTTGCTTTGCTTTATAAGGGATAGAACACTCTTCAGGCATTGCTTGGTGTCACGACTCTAAATTAACCATTTCCAAGACAGTCCACACAGAGAAGACACTCCATACACAGTGGCAAACAAGACAGCCATGGTTTTCTTCAAAATTACACGCTCAATACTTCTCCACAAATACAAATCAAGTTGCAAATACGGACCACACTTCAGACTCTTAGCTTCGTTTGGGATAACAGATGGCGCGCCCGCTCTGAAACTATTTGCGTCACTTTGCGCTTCACACTAGGCGATTTAGTTACGCTGCAGCAACGCGAGATTATTCCACTGCGAGAAATCGCGGCTAAATCACGTGCGAAGTGTAAGCTTATCGTTGCCCGATCACTAGGCGTTGACTACCGAGATAAGCGAGTAGGAAGTCAATTTAATACAAAAGTTTTATGAATATTATATACATAAGCTTTTTGTTTTACCTAAATTTAACTTTTTATATTTGTTGTAGCAAAGGGAACACCCCTTTATACTACAAAATGTAGCAAGTTAAATTAGTAATAGAATACAGATGTTTTAATAAATAAAAAAAACCCTTTAGATCGCGATAGGGCAATGCGTAATTGAGAATATATCAGTCACAATAATGGTCATATAAAGTAATTAGCATTTCGATGGACCAAATTATTTTCTGTTGAAGTCGCCACTAGCCTGTGCCGCTCTTACAGTAGTGTAAGCTTATAATCAAAAATTCCCGAATCGCTTAGGGAGCTTACGACCAGATACTGATCCCCCTATGATTAATAAGAAGTTGATAAAAAAAATTCATTGTATTCCGATTTTCTGTATAATTAATCTAGTTTCTTTCGGTTTGCGCTACTCTGTAGTCAATAGAAAAAAATCTATTTACAACGCGGGACGGCAGAACGCTTCGCGACTGAAGAGCGACCGAGTCGCACCGCTGCAGCGCGACTAAACCGCCCTGTGTGAACCGCCCTGTTCCACGCTCGCGGACGCGCAACCCGTTATGGTCAGATGCACCCTGTCGAAATGCTGACGCTTTAGCATAGAATTTGACAGCCAGTCGCCAGCAAACCTGCAGGGTTTGACGTGTCCAATGTTTGGGCCGAACGCACCTCATTATGCGCACCAAGTCCTGTCGAAATCCAAACGTTTTAGCATGCAATTGGACAGCTAGTGGACAGGAATCCTACAGGATTTGCTGTGCTTAACGTGGGGGCCGAACATCTCTCATTATGGGCACCAAATCCTGTCGAAATCGCGACGTATTTAGCATGGAATTTGACAGCCAGTCATCAGAAACGCTTCAGGATTTGCTGTGCTCAAATACGGGGTCCGAACGCGCCTCCAGACTCAGAGGCCTATCTCGCCGAATGGCCAGCCTCGCTTTTGTCGCACTCGCTGTCACAGCGACAGTCCTCGCTTATCGAGTCAAGCGACATCAGACTCTCCTGCGAGGCCCTGAGGCAGCGACACCGCGAATCAGCCGAGTTTCCGGACTGCGAATTAGCATCCTCGGAGACAGATTCGAGACTGCGTAAGGACTCCAATGAGGTGAGTTTGTACTCTCTCCGTATGTCGGCAATCTCGTCTTCAGTCCTGTTCAGCGCTAGCAAGGAGTCCCGCGCCATTTTGCCCAGAGAGGACACCTTTTTCTTCTTCTTGCAGACCGACTCTAGTTTGGAGATCGGCGCCGGTTTGTTGAGGCTCTCCGGTAACGATTTGGGACTGGAACCGCTACGGGATCGCAGCTTCGTCCTCCTTTCGGGTATGTCTCGAGGCGTGGTGCCCGAAGCCTCTGGAACCTTGAACACAATGTTCCTAGGCTTGCCTTTCGGTGTGGTTTCCATGGTGACTGCGCTTTGCAACCTCCTAGAGAGGTCTTCTAAGGAGTTCGACTTCACTTTCGCCCGCTCGGGGGCTATAGGCGACGCTCTGTGAAGATCTTTCGGCGTAAACACTTCTGGCAGATCCGAGATGATTGGTAAGTCTATCACCAGCTCCGGGGAAAGGTCGATGGTATGCTGTTTCAAATCGGCGTCTCTCAGTTCCTCGGCGAGCACTGGAAGCTTGTCAGCTTTCTCCTCAACTATAGGAGGTTCCGTATCTGGCTCAAAATCTTGGTTTTCGTAAATGAGATAGGACAGGGCATCCTTTCCCAGGTCCACCATATCTCGACACTCCAGGGCAGGTTTGTCCAGAGCCTTAGCCTGATTGTGTTCGTCTACTGACGTCACACTGTCTACGGATGCCTCAAGACGCTCCATCGAGGCCCCGGCTTTTAACATATCGAACTCGAAGCGACTCTGCTTCAAGTCTTGGCTTTTAGCGTCCGTGGTAACTTCCCAGACGGCGTTTACCACCGGCTGATTCTTTATCTGCCTCTCGTTGAGTTCCAACGCTAGGGTTTTAGTGTTGGTCATACTGGAGGTCAGAGTGTTCTCTGGACTGATGTTTTCTTTGATTCCGCGTATTACTTTACTCGGCAGTTTGTCAACGGACTGCCCGCTGTCCGGACTGGATTGCCTGTCCGTATTCTCCGTTGCGGACGACTTAAGCACGGCTGCGAAAGACCTGGGTCTGGCTTCGACTGCCTTTACGTCCTCAGTCGACTCCTGCTTGCTCTCCGTACTATTAGCTACCTCCTCTCTATCGTATACGTTTTTATTCATATCGTTGGGCTTATTGAGATCGGCTCCGCCGCCAGCCTGGTTACCGTTGGGGTTGGCGGCTGCGTTAACACTTAAATCTACGTTTTGTACTATATTGTCATCGGTGGTTTCTATGGTAACGTCGTTCCCTTCCGACGCGCAGTGCGCCGACGACTGGAACTCGCTCAGAGTGTTGTCGGTGTCAGTCGAAGGTGTTTTACTGTCCAGCTTTTTCGAGAACGACTCGTCTACGTATGACACCTGCACTCTTTCGCTGAGCGTCGAGTCAGTATTCTCTGGCGAGCTACACCTCTCATCTTCCTTCTCCGGGGCCCTATCCGGGTTACCCCACGACCAGAACGAACTAGTCAAACTAACGGGCTCTCTTCTGGGCGGTGTATTTGAGGCAGACTTTCGTTCGTCGTCGTTTTGTGAATTGCTGCGCGAGAACAGGCTCCCGGGGTTGTGGAAGAGACTCAGCAGTTTTTCCAAATTTGTGGGGAGCTTCGACTCCAGTTTGGGGAGCTCCTCTTTCTGAACGTGGAAAGACGCTGAGGGCGCCACGAACGATATCTTTCTAACACGATCCACGCCTTTGTTTCTCAACGCTGGCATGTCCAGCAAGCTTGAAGTTCGTTTAGGGGATGACGTCAACGTATCTTGGTCGGACTGTATGAAGTCGCCGCGTTCAGAGTGCGCTGTGTCTTTTAAACTCGAGTTGTTGGTCAGAGTGCCTTCGTTTGACGAGCTATCCTCTTTAGAGTCGGAGGGTTGTTGGAGGGAATGCTCGATGCCCGAGTCGGCGGATGTGATCATGCCTCTTTCTGTGCCCCTGGCTGAGTCTAGAGAGCTGACGCTGGCTTCCAGACTCGACAGTGACCCGTGAATCTTCTTCTTCGTGCCGAATATCGGCGAAACGCTGTCTTGCGAGCTCATCGAAGTGTTGAGGAGATTCGTCGAGTTTATGGGCGTCGCGTCGCTGGATTCCAGCGAGCTTTCTGTCGATAGCATCCCATCAGGCTTGGCTCTCGCTCCACACCTTTCGATTATAGAAGGCCTAGTCTTCTCAGCGGTGAGACTTTCCATGGAACTGCCAGAATATGAGGAGCTGCTATCACAGTAGGTCACCGGTCTTTTCGCCATGAGCCTAGAGACTTCTAAGTCTGGGCTGTCGAGGCTCGATTCACTCTTGTTTTTCTTCAGGATGACGTTTTCTCGCACCTGACAGGTGACTGTTTCCATCTCCGTAACTTCCAAGCTGTCTGTTTGCGTGTAGTCGTTTTTGGTGGTGGATACTTCAGTGGTTTTCCGCGTCAGAGAGGTTTTCGTGGATAGCGACTGCATGTCTTGGATCAGTATGTTTAGGTCCTGCGTTATGGCTTCAATTTGTTTGAGGGCTTGGTCGTTGCGGTGGTCCGGTTTTTCGCTCGATGCATTTTGGTTGGCGTGAACTTTGGCTGGGTGGCTGTTTACATTGCTACTTACGCTAGGCTTATGACTACTATCTAGTTTACTTTCACAGTTGCCGTCTAGAGTCTCGAGTTTCACAGAAACTTCGACTTTGACGTCCAACTTCTCCGTATCGGTCACTTCACTTGTGTTCGTTAGCAACTTGGACTCCTTTACTAGGACCTCCTCGTCACCTATGAGTCTTTTGCTTTCAGCGTGGTATATTTGTTCGGTTTTATCTTTGTATACATTGTCTTTATCACTAACGTCACAATGAGTTTTGCCGTCGTTGACGGCCGCATCACTGTCACCTTTCACACTGACAGTTTTATCACTATTTGCGAACGTATCACTTTCACTAATTGCTGGCGCAACGTCAGCTTTGCCACTTAGAACTGTTTTAATCACTCTTATATCACTTTTGCCGTCACACGTGACGGGCATATCACTTTTAACACACTTGCTTGACGGCTCACTCGGTTCATTTTTACCACTTTCATCATCCTTTCTTGGCGATTCCACGAGATCAATGGCTCTCGAATCTTCAATAACGTTTTCAACCTTGTGGACAATGTCAGTCTTCAAGTGGGCATTACTACCCGAGTCTTTTACTGTTTCTCCAACCGTGTGCAGATCAATTCGGATATCTTCGTTTGTATGGACATTGCACAGTCCAACTTGAGCTACGGGGCTGTTTGAATTGGCTATATTAACATTACTTATAGTTATATCAGCCGTTTGGGCTGTACTTTGGACCTCTTTCGCTACTTGCACGTTGGGGTTAACTTCCTGCACAACCACAGCTGTCTTTATGACCTCATCACTGTTATGTAAGTCGGTTTTTGCCACTTGAATTTCATCCTTATCGCTTTGAACTATAGTTTCACACAATAGCTCTTCATTTCTATTCAAATGCACATTTTCGTTTTCTACCACTTGAGCATTAAGTTCAACCTTGCAGACGTCACCCTTTGCTTCAAGTGTATCAATCTGCATCACTAGTCCTTCCTTAGCCATTGGGATGCTAGGCTCACTACTCTTAGCCGCCTGCACGTCTAACTTCGCCTCCTTAGCCGTAAGTACGCTGTTCTGAGCCGCCAAGACTTCAATCTCAGCCTGAGCGCCAGCCTTGGCCATAAGTACGCTGTCCTTGGCCAACAGTACGTCGCGCTCAGGCGAGGCCTTAGCCATAAGTACACTGTCCTTAGTCGTTGGGACTCCGCACGCGACGAGACTATCCTTAGCCAGGAAGACTTCGCACTCGAGTCGATCCTCAGTCTTGGGAGCTTCGCCCCCCTTGGCGATTGGGACGTCGGTGACCTTGGCGGCTAAGTCAGGCTTGTCCAAGTTTGTGGGGGCTTTAGGCAAGGGATTGTAGATCGTGTCATAATTGCGCGTAACGGAAAATCGTGAGGCTGATCTTCGGGGCTCTGCCGGCTGAACTTGAATCTGAGGTGGCTCCGAAACCTGTAACAAATGTAAAGATTGTATTTTCTAAGGTTAACACGAGCACTGGACATGACAAAAACCGTATTTGCACGGATTTCATTTTAATTTCAATTACTTATAATCAATATTGTTGACTTTGACTTTGTAAGGCAAAGGATTAATACTCAAACTGCCTTTGCTGACGTCATACAAAAGTCATTTAAGGTCAAAGCATTTTATTGAATATCTTTAAAAAATATAGACTTAATTACAAATCTGATAAATAGAAATTGTACGGTAAGCAAAATTCTCGAAATGGTTTTGAGATTACCGTTCATATTAAAAAATTTTGCATGGCCAATTGGTTTGCCTATTTTGGAACATAACTTCATAATTTTCTTTTGTAATATTTGCCGAGGGTAGTAAACAACAGTTTGTTCGCGCGAGAATCGATCGCGCGACGTAATCTTGAATCTGTGGTCATTCATTCATTATTCTGGTCGTTCCGGTGCCGTCGCTCGTGCCGCTCGCTCGCTACTAATTATCCAGCCATCTGCACACACATTCGCACTGTGACATACGCGCGTGATAAGTGCTCGAATTCTCGTGAAGTGATAGACATTTTGGTGACCAAGAAACTTTATCAGCTCAAAGAAAAATATATTGACAATATTAGACTATAAGTGAACAGTGCAGGAGTGTTCTCCGTACGCTGGACGCATCAGCTCATCCATCACCGCTCATCATCTGCCCAACAGCTAAAGCGAGCCATCATCCACCATCACCAAGTAAGTCCATTCACATCACCTCCCATTCCGCTCTCTCAACCAGCCCATCGTGAGGTAGACCTAGCCGACACTGGCTAACTACCACAGTTAATGATTTCAAAAAGACGCCTGTCACCTTAGTCTTCCGGGACCACGGTACTTCCCAAAGTGCCGAAACGTCGGAAAATTGTAAATGTAAATCAAGTAAATATGTGTGCAAATACAGTTTTTAAAACGTAAAGATGTTTATTTTCTCTATGCACAATTCGAATGCAATGGGCACATGGTATCAACCCCATTGTATGTCCTCACTGCTGGGGCACCTTCTTCTGCATTGCAGAAGGTTAGGCTACACCAACCCACATACCATATACCCACAAACCCACACACACCAACCAAGTTTCACAAATTTTTACAATTGCATCTATCATTTGTACCTCGCACGTAGTCCCGGCGGCCTGAATGATCTTTAACGATCACGAAGGTTAAGCAACATAGGGCGCGTACAGTGCAAGGATGGGTGACCGTCTATGGCTAACGCTGACGTTCTGAGCGGTTCCGTGCTTCGCAAGGCACAAGCAGTTGGTGCCGGCTGCCGTTGGCAGTCGTTAAGCCAAGTCAAAGGCTTTATGGCAGCCACTAGTCTTGCATGCCTCCACCAATCCGGACTTGGCCCCCGTGGTGGAGTATGGCGTATACCTTCCTCAGGGAAGACCCCGGAGCCCCTCGGTGGGGACATAGTGGCTTGATGATGATGGTGGAACTGAGACGCCTAACCTTCCTGCGATGCAGGATGAGACCCGCGCCCCAGCAGTGGGAACATACAAGGGCGGATATCGACTATAGAATTGTATAGTCTGTCACTTAAAAAAACCTATTTAAAGGCTAAAAATTCCACCCATGCCGGGATTCGAACCCGCGACCTCTGGCTATCCGTGCCAGCGCTCTGTCCAACTGAGCTAATGGGCGACTCACCGGCATCAGTGAAATTTCCAACCTCTTTACAATACTCTCTGTATTACTTACAGGCAGCGACATCCTGGCGGAAGTAATTTGCATCACTTGCAGCCCCGAGAACCTACTTTGCAGTAAGGTTTTACATCGGAATGATATCGCTGTACCCACATGATTATATTCTTTGAACTAAAACTTTCGTAAGCACAACACATTGGAGACTTTTAATCCGGATCTACTACGGGTGTTGTTATATCGGAAGAGTCCGAGTGTAAGACGAGCCACCGACGACGCGAGCTCCGTCTCTGCTCACCATGATTAAGCTCCGCGAATCGGAGCGAGACCTGGTCGGACTCTTCCGATTTAACAACACCCGTATCTGTGATGACGAGACTCCCGAAACGCTGGAGGGTGAATCTACACAAATTGTCGTCGTCATTGTCCTTGGAAGTGTCACACTTATTATGTTGTCAGTGCAACAGTTGTTAAGAGATATTTTTATTTCTATATTAGTTGGAGTTGACTGACAAACTTACATACTAAAACGACAATAACTGTATTCTTAGTACATTTCTGTTGTGCTGAGAACTGTGAGAGATTAATGAGAACAATGACGAATTAGCGACAATTCGTGTAGATCCACCCTGGAGCACCTGCTGGAGGAGTGCCCCCGTTTTGGAGCTGCTAGGGCCGATTGCGAGATACGCCTGGGAGGAGCGGTGAGGTGCGAGGCGTTCGCCGCCTTTATGGCCGACTCCAAGAGTCGAGAGACCTTCCTGGCCTTCGCCCCGGGGGTGACGCGCGCGGCCTCAAGGGCGAATGGGAGCCGGGTTTAACCTGGGCGACCCAAATACCGTGTATACAAACTGTTCTAATTTAATTTGGCCGAGTGAGAGGAGTAGTTTTTAAGTTGCCATTCATTATGGGACCCCGGCGCCTTGCTTGTGACTACTCGAGGGAGTAGACAGAGATAAGGCGCCGGGGAACACACCTAAATACAATTAATAATAAGCATATGAAAACTTGGCAATTTTATGTTAGCTAAATATTGTATAGTATTAATAACTGATTTAATAATCGATTCACTCTAATTGTTATCATAATTTTTATAGATGGTACGATAAGCATTAGTTGGCAAATGACGTTGACGTTGTAAATGGGTTATTACAAAAAAAAAAAAAATAATAATAATGTCTACGACAAATAAAAAAAAAAATAAACAAATAAAGAAAAGGAAAACGAAGAAAAGAAATGAAAGGAAAACAAAAAAAAAAAAGACAGAAAGAAAGAAAGAATCAGACACAGTGGAATTAAACCCATTAGATAAGAGTAGATTAAGCAGATTTCTAGTAAGTTATGTTAATAAGAAATAAACGTCATCTATAAGAATAGATGTAGCAAACTAACACGTCCAACTAAAGTGACTGTACAATAGACTAAAGGTTGCCACATTATTGATAGTGGCAGTACCATATAAAACACCCGTAAGTAGATCCGGACTAAAAGTCTACGGTTATATTCTTTATAACATATTTTCTCGTAAAGTGGTTGTAATTACACCAATTTCAATATTGTAATGTATCTCATTACGTACTTGTGCGATACTGTAATGTAAAAGGCACGTGTTTTTTTTTAAATAAAGTTAAGTAAGATACTTCGTCTAAAAATGAACGATACTTTTAAAATCTTAGCAAAGAGGTTTTATGTCAAGAAAGTGGTCAATATTTTATGAATAAAATTAACTTTGGGAAATAAAATATAACAAATAAACATTTAAATCTTTAATTTAATTAATTTTGACAATAAATTACAACCTGTAACAAAAACACAAAAATATTAATTTACTTTATTAGTAATACTGGCTGTTTTTGTACCTTTGCCTAAAAAAAAAATGTTGATGCGCGCGCATCGCTTATTTGTGGACAAGTAAAAATAAATCCGCGCGCTTTTTCTTTTCGATGTATTGTTTTTATTTGAAAATTTCGTCAAGTAGAGATGATAACAAAGTCAGTTTTATTAATTTCCTCGTAAATATGTTATAAAACGTTTTATGACATACGTGCGCTTTGAAAATTACAGCCTCTGCTTCCTTATAGCCCTCGCCGATGGCTCGGGCTAGTAATATGGCCTCGGCTGTAATTTTCAACTTACCGCACTTATATCATAATGTACTATTGTCGCGGTCCTATCCCGAACCATCTAGAAGCCTATCGAATAGTCACCGCATGCAGCGTTTTAGTAAACAATAAACGCTGCAAGCAATAATGACTCGTATGTCTACTAGCATAAGGTTCAAAACTCTTTGAATGAGTTACTGTTCGAGCGACGTTGCGGTGTGTACCGAGTGTAGGTACGTAGTTACGGGAATGTTCTAGAACCCTGGCCGGCGGATATAAATAGCGGCCGCCGCGGCGCGCTGTCAGTTCCGTTTGGACTAGCGAAGAGTAAACTTCGAGCGAACATACCTGCGATACGAGCGATAACCTACGACCTCAGCGATACTATTGGACTTCGATTGGAATCTACATGTGGACTTCGTGTCGTGAAGACCTGCAGACCAGACCCTGCGTGAATAAATCCTAAGAAGTTGTCATTGGCGTTTTACATCCAAATCCAGAACCCCAGCCCGTAACACTATTTTAATGCACTTACCTTTAAATAGGTTTTTTTTAATTATCCTTAGCACGGGTTAGTGCATTAAAAAGAATGTAATAATAGTGTGTATTTGTTTACCTGCATGACCCGGAAGCGTGAAGGCGTGCCGCAAGCGGACGGGCTGCCACTCTCATTCGAAGAAGTCGACGATTCCCTCTCAGGCGTCACGCGAGTCACCTGACGATGGGTAGAATTAAAAGCAATTAAAACCCATTTGAACTCTATCGGCCTTACTAATGAAGGTTATAAGCTGTGTATACAGCCGTAATTTGTACGCTGAATGCCATTTAAACCAGTTGAAATTGATAGATGTTCGTCAAATAGTTATTCAGAGTGTATAACTTATGTATTAGTAAGGCCGTATGAGTTTAAAACAACAGTGTGTTTGGGTGTGAGTGAGTATGTGTGTGTTGCGTGTGTGTGTGTTGCGCGTGTCTGTTTGAGTGTGTGTGGCGGCCGATGGCAGAAAATAAATCTAGCGAAAACAAAATGTCAGATTTAGAATACTGAAATACAGAAGGACGGCAAAAGTTGCACAACTACCTTACTGGTGCAATAGATAATTTAACTATAATAATAATAATAAAAGTTTAGAGTATACTCACGCTGAACCGCGAGTGTGGCGAGGCGCCCGGTACCGGACTGCCGGCGGGGGAGGGCGCCGGGGAGGGGGCGGGGGAGCGCAGCCGGCCCGGCTTGCGCTCCTCCTCTGGAACACCCTGTGGAGGGTCAGATCAGGTGAGATTCGCGTGACACGTGTGTTAGTTATGTACCAATATAATGTGTGGCGAACACAATGTCAAATCTGCGCGCTCACTGCACCTATAGTCAAGAGGGCGGTGGTAGCGGAGCGGTGTAGCCGGCCTCTCAATCGGGAGGTCGTGGGTTCAAACCCCGGCATGTACCAATGACTTTGTTTTCTAAGTTATGTACATTTGTGAAATTATAGTAGCAATACCACTCGCTGACGGTGAAGGAAAACATCGTAAGGAAACCCTAGTGTCTTAAATGTTAACGTACCTCAGCGCTTGCTACGTACAATGGCCCAACTATGAGGCTAAGTGCGGAAATCTCAGGTCTAACTAACTAACTAACCTATAGTCAAATAAATGCAGCCACACCTAGTTAGAGCCTGTTAGGTTTTAGAATATACCTCGGCTACTATCGGATATATTGTCTATTTTCTTTTTACACCCACAAAAGGTGGAAGAAATCATATAGAAATGTACTGAGCGA
Organism: Yponomeuta sedellus; assembly: GCA_934045075.1. Taxonomy (NCBI): domain Eukaryota; kingdom Metazoa; phylum Arthropoda; class Insecta; order Lepidoptera; family Yponomeutidae; genus Yponomeuta; species Yponomeuta sedellus. The sequence continues at coordinate 7,603,302 of OW203750.1, forward strand.
ATGATGAACTTATAACTAGGGGCCAATTTTTCAGTCGTCGGATGAAGATTGCCCGGGGAGTGAATTGCATGCTGTCACTGTCTAAATCATACGATAAGACAGTGACAGGGTGTTTGTTGTATGACTATTGAAATCCGGTCTGAGTAATACGTTTTGCAACGTTTTGTAAGTTTATGTTTAAGTGCTGTCAAGAAATGTTATTAATTAATACACCCACATCCTATTTTATGATAGCTCCCAATTTCCCGCGCCCTCTTTATCCCTTAAGGTCCTCAAGACGCTCTTTACTTAGCTCCCTTCCATTATACCCTGACTGACTGACATGGCTGGGTACCTAAAAGCGCCGCCTCGCGACGAGAAGCGTAAAACTGTTGCCCTTGGATCGCCGCGCCGTGCGCACGCTTCGAACTTATGTGCTTTTAGCGAAACTAGTGCTTTCCCTGGACTTTCTCCCGACCCTCAACGCTTCCACTGCCTTGTGCTGTGCCTAGTGAACTTGGTGCGATCTGGATACCCTGGATTTACGCTGATGCGCGCCGCTGAATACGCGAGTACCTAGCCAGACAGACCAAACCACTTCTTGCACCCACTTGTACCGGTTCCTCTTCTGGGAATCATCCCCCATCCCTTAAAATTTATATTATTAACCCCCTAACGTCTTTTGAGTACAAGTGCCCACAGTACAATTAAGTTTTAACCATTCGGAAGTAGCCTGGCTACCCATAGCACAGGGAATCCTAGTTTGGGAGCCAGGACACAAATGTAACACTTTGCAGTAAATAAAATTTCTTTATTCTTCTTATTCTATAAAAGCAATAGGCATGGCAAAGTATTTTTAATTAAATCCTCTGCCCGTAAAACATTTATTTTTTACCAATAACACCTACCTTTAAAAAAAAAAATGCAGGGAGTATAGTGCGTTCACATTAACTTGACGCGTGAGAGAATTGGTAACAAGGACATAACATGTGAATTAGCTTTTGGACCTAATCGGAAGATGGTAAAACAAGCCCTCAATCCTTTTATTTTCCCCAAGTAATGGGAATGATTTCTTATTTAACATGGTAACAGTAAACATCTCAGTGCTACCAATTCTCTCACGCGTCAAGTTAATGTGAACGCACAATAGTGTGCTTTCGGCGGAAACCGAGGCCCAGCCTCTGGAGCCCGAGATATATTCTAAAAGCTAACAGACTGAGACTCTAGGACCTCGTCACTTACCGGCTGGAGGCAGGCGCTGCGGCAAGTCAGACTGATCTTCCTGTGCACACGATGGGCCGCGCTCAGTGGCTCGTTACGTTGGCACAGAGCGCGGATTTCGCGAGTGAGCCGAGCGCAGGTCGCCGCGGTGTTGGCATCAGCCGTTAGCGTCGACGTGGGCTCCTGCGGGGAATAATTGGAAATACAAACGCTGATTCCCGGGAATTTTGGGAAACATTCCCGAAAACTTCCGGAAATGACACGGATTCCCGGAAATTTCAGAAAATCTGTAGCTGAGAGGTGACATAACATAACATTTACATACAGGCACATACATTGCTTCTGGCCCCACACTAGAATACCCTGTGTCGTGGGAACCAGAAACAGCGACATCACAAACATGTAAACATCCAAGACCTGGGTTTTTTTTTTTACCCCAGCCGGGTTTCGAACCCGGGACCTCTTGCATGGTAGGTAGATGCGCTACCGCTGCGCCACAGCAGAACCGTGACTCGTTGTCTAACGCTGCCGAAACGTCGGAAAATAAGGTAATTACGTTTTACCTAATAAATTATAGCGATTAGACGAGTCCGTGCTTCGGAAAGCACGTTAGACCGTTAGTGCCGGCCGTCATGTAAAGGCAGCCGTTAAGCCGCGTCAGAGGCCTTATGGGCGGCTCGATAACTTCTAAAAGTAAGGCCCGCTGATGTCTTACAATCCTCCACCAACCCGGACTTGGCCCCCGTGGTGGAGTATGGCCTAACCTTCCTGCAACGCAAGAAGAGACCCGTGCCCCAGCAGTGGGGACATATAGGGTTGAAATCGAAGCCATGTCAAAGGCGTTATGGGCGGCTAGATAACTTCTGTCAGTAAGGCCCGCCCCTGTCTTGCAATAGGTACTTAAAACCTATGTATTACATTATTTGGTTTTCGTGTTGTAAAAACAATTTCTTTATTACCAGTTTTTTTTGCTTTCTGTGTATTTTTTTTTGTAATGGATTTGTGTATGTTCTTTTTCTTTTGTTTTAAGTATTGTGACGTCAAATAAATACACTTTCTTTCTCTCTCTCCCTCTCTCTCTCTCTCCCTCTCTCTCTCTCTCCCTCTCTCTCTCTCTCCCTCTCTCTCTCTCTTTCTTTCTTTTAATCCTCCACCAACCCGGACTTGGCCTCCGTGGTGGAGTACGTCCTAACCTTCCTGCGATGCAGGGAGAGACCCGTGCCCCAGCAGTGGGGACGTGCAAGGGTCGATGATGACTCACCGTGGTGTCGTCCAGATCAATCTGTATGAGCGTCCGGTTGTCCTTCATCGCTTGAAGGATCGCCTGCAACGCCGCGCTGCCCAGTTTGTTATCACGCAAGTCGAGCCGCTGCAAGAGATTGTTTAGATAAGATACATGGGGCACACTAAAAGTTTTGCATTACTAGCTAATCGGAACTAGAAGAAGCAGAAATACATTTATTTATCGCCACACAGACATAACACAAATCGTAAAAGAGAGACTAATTATAGAAAAGTAATTAAAACAAACAAACACGACAGAACACAGTAAGCGCATACGGGCCATGTCCATGCGCCGGTAAAACGGCCTCAGGCTCAGTACTTGCTGCAGGTTTTTTGCCCACAGCACTGATTTTCAGCAAGGGCCTGGTGACAGTGACTCACGGAAAGTCGCATCGAGACCCACGACGTACAGTACAATACAATACGACACGACACGACACGATACGATACGATACGATACGATACGATACGATGCAATACAATACAATACAACTATTTGAATTTCGAATGTTATATTTTTGGAAACGTTGCAACCTTCTTCATCGTCAGGCTTTACTAGTCCACTGCTGGACATAGCCCTCCCCTAAAGAGCGCCACGTTGTGCTATCATAGGGGGTAATGCCCATAATCCTCACGCTGGGCATGCGGGTTGGGGATCGCAGTTCGGTGGAATTGTACTGCAGGGGGCGCTGCCGCCCACCCCCCGGTTTGTGTCCCTTAGTCGCCTTTTACGACACCCGCGGGAAGAATCGGGTTGGTGCTATTCTCTAGGCCGACACCACACAGCAACCTTCTTAGTAATAAAAAAACAATTGGTGGGAAATCATTTATCAATTGTTTTTTATCACACATCAAAGTTCTACGTACGCAACGAAAATGAAAGATTTTAGAGCGATAGTTTTTTATGATTTTAAAAGTACTCTCTCTCTCCGAAAAACTGTGCCGCTCGTCTTCAAAATGCTTTTGGTAGAAAAGCACCTTGTTTGAGCAGCGTGAGGCGATGGTTTGCTGAATTTGAGAGAGGTCGAGTTTCTTTACATGACGAATTTCGTGAAGGGCGGCCTTCGACTGCCTTCAACGAAAATAATTATATTGGGGATTGGTATGAGCCAAATTCAGAAAATTTTACACGATGAATTGAAAGTTCGGAACCTTTGTCTTTGGATCCCTCATGAACTGACAGCGGAGCAGAAGCGGGCTCGCGTGGAATGGTGCTCACAGGTGCTACTACAGTACAATCACGGACATTCTAATGCTGTTTATGACGTTGTCATAGGAGACGAAACGTGGATTTATTGTTTTAAACCCGAAAAAAAACAGCAACCTTGTGAATGGGTGTTTGAAAATGAGAACAGGCCAACAAAAGTGAGGTAGGCAGGAGAAACATAAAAAGCGATCATTTTTTACCAACGTAAAAAATGATCGCTTTTTTTCTCAGCTACGGGTCCCATCTGTACAATTCCACTTGAAGATCAAATGAGTGTTAATTATATTATTTTTAATGCACTAACCCGTGCTAAGGACAAATTTAAAAACCTATTTAGAGGCTAAAAATTTCACCCATGCCGGGATTCGAGTCGCCCATTGGCTCAGTTGGAAAGAGCGCTGGCACGGATAGCCAGAGGTCGCGGTTTCGAATCCCGACATGGGTGGAATTTTTAGCCTCTAAATAGGTTTTCAAAAATGAGTGTGAATACCGAGTGGTATTCTACCATTTATTTACCCAGGGTTTTAGAAAAAAAGTCCGCGTAAGACGAACAAAAAGCCACGCTCTCCTACATCATGACAACGCTTCCTCACACACGGCCAATAAAACAAAGTCATATTTAGCTTCAGAAAAAGTACAACTCGTCACCCATCCCGCGCATAGTACTTGCATAGCTTTTTAATTGAATGGCATATAAATAAATATAAATAATTTCATGGACATATTACACAGATCTCGTAAGCCCTATACTAAGTACAACTAAATGACTCGTGTTATAGGTGCTAACTCAACGATAGATTTAATACAATAAATACAAAGATAACATCCAAGACCCGAGACAAACTAGAAAAGTTCGTTTCCGAGTTTGACCCGGCCGGGGATCGAACCCAAAACCTCCACACACGACACTACACGATATACACGACAATAGTCGTCATTTGCCTCAATTTGATAGTCTACAAAGCAATAGCACTACAAGGTCATTCCAGGGATATAACCCGCGCAAATCAAATTGGCATTCAATGACTCGAATTAGGGTTCTGCGAATAAAAGGCTGAGACTGGGTGCACGTATGTTTACTGATGAAGTCAAACGACAACTGACTGAAATACAACGCCGGGGTGCCACTCTACAGTGTGTCCCTACAGGCATCTCTCGCGAGGAAGATAGAATCGCGCGAGTCGCCGAGTTACCAGACTACCGATAGTGTGAACGAAACTACCATTGCCGGACTAATGTGACTCTATTGAACAACTATGCATTTTAGAGACACACCCCTCTGTTTGTTTACTTAAGAATAAAATAGAGTGGATTTAACCTCCTAACCCTAGAAGGTATACAGTACAGTGCTACACAAGAAATAAGTCTCGCGGATGTACCTGCGCAGATGGCCAAATTTTGTGGATGTGCGGCAAGTTGATCGACCAATCAGATAGTTTCATTTTATGGCAGACCGCCTTTGATGCTATTGGTTGATTCAACGTCATCGATGCAAGTGACTATTAGTTTGGCAATATTAGCGTGAGCGAAATAGGTAGCGCTACTGCGGCAATCAATTCTGCACCTTAACCGTATCGGTTAAAGATCATGTTGAATGTACTTATAGCTTCGGGTACTTTCGTTACACTTCTTCCTCGTCTGCGCGAACGTAGATTCCCGAAGGGACTTCTATGATGTGTAGTACTGTAGCATGGCCAATTATCTTGATAATTATCCAGTGCAACTCTGGTCTAAAGTACTCACCTGCAGCCTGGGCGAGTGCCGGATGAGGTCGGCTAGCGGACGGGCCGCCTCGGGCCCCAGCCGCGCCGCTTGGAGCCCGAGCGAGGCCAGCGCGGGCCCATTCAGAGCACGCACCGTCTCGCAACCCAACGCGTTGCGACCCACGTTCAGGACGCACAGGGAGGACGAGGTGCGCTGCGGAGGGGTGAAAACTATACCACGGCGCTATAAAAATCTCCACGTCTTTTCGAAATTCGCTCCTTCACGCGGCCACACACACATACACACACAGATATACACACAGACACACACAAGCGCACGCACACACTCACCACGCGCGCGCGTACGCACCCTCACTCACCCACTCTCCCTCTCACTTAATCACTCAGACAGACAGACACACACACACACACACACACACACACACACACACACACACACACACAATACACACAACCATAAGCGCGCACGCGTAAACACTCACACACTCACGCACGCACACACTCATGACGCGCGCACTTACGCAACCTCACTCATACAGACACACATACAAAACCCACACAAACAAACAAAAAACAAACGCTCACGCACACACACACACACAAAGAAACACGCACACACACACAGATTTTGCCGCAAATTACCACGCTTAATTATTAATGAATACAAGAAGTTTAACCATGCCAAAAACTAAAATGTATGAGCTGGGACTCACCAGTGCCTTGGCCAGGTGATTCGCGCAATTCCTGGTCAGCTGATTGTTCCACAGAACCAGGAATGCTAGGCCCCGAGACTCGTATCCACCCACTGCAATGAGACCGGTGTTAAGATGGACGGAAGTGGAATACGGTGGCATATGGGAAAGTGTATTACAGTGGCTTGCTTCACAAAAAGTCCCCTGAGTTCGTATCGTGTTCCAATGACTTTAAACATAACAAACCATTTACATACAGGGACATACATTGCTTCTGGCCCCACACTAGGATGCCCTGTGTCGTGGGAACCAAAAACAGAGTCATCACAAACATGTAAACATCCAAGACCTGGGGTTTTTTTTTGTCCCGGGCTTCGGACCCGGGACCTCCCGCATGGAAAGCCGATGTGCTACCGCTGTGCCAGACAGAGGTCGTAATTACAGCACTGACGACTGCTACTGGAAATATGTCTTTATAACACTGACGACTGCTACTGGAAATATGTCTTTATAACACTGACGTCTGGTACTGGAAAGTACTCACGCGGACAATGATGGGGCGACAAAGGGGAGGTGGCCGCGGATGGAGGAGTCTGGGCCGCCTGGTACACCAGCGCCTCCGCTATGTGTTCCGCGCCCGCGTCCTGGGAATAAGAATCAATCAATCAATCAAATCAATTTATTTCAACGTAAAGAATTTACATTTTGTTGTCTGAATGACAATGTACGATGTAACATTAAAGCCGCTGCCGTCGGGCCGTAGTTTAGTGGAGAGAATGGTAGCGGAAAATAAACACTACACTGACAATTTTTTCTTATTTCATTTTTTTTGCCTCTAAATAGGTTTTTAAAATTGTCCTTAGCACGGGTTAGTGCATTAAAAATAAAAATAGTATAATCATTTTTCTCAAGTCATCTTGTAACGGTGCAAACCTCTTTACACCAGTCTTTATATTTTTTTTCTATCATTTTCAAATATTTCAATTATGTCACACATTTGGAAATTTCCCTCATTTTTCACCATTACAACTTTACCCATCGACTAGATCTGACTATTTACCTGCTTATCCGGTTTTATCCAGTTTTTCTGTTCTTATTATTATTAAATGACAGTACCTATCTTCAAATAAAGCAACAATTGAAGTCGTTCCAGTTTTTAATATTTTTAAAGATATACAACATTACAATGTTAAAAAATTATACACATGAAAATATACATATTTATGTATAAAACAAACAGAATTTACGAGTACAAGGTTGAGATCTCCTTTTAAGCGTACAACACCTGTGCCAGGAGATCCCGCCGCTCTTCCACAACTATAAATTTAATTTTTAAAAACTTAAAATTCTATAATTTATTTATTGTGTGTGTATGTGGGTGAGTGAGTGTGTGCATATGGGTGAGTGTGTAAGTGTGTGGTGAGTGTGCGTGTGTATCTGTGTTATGTGGATTTGGTTTTGAATTCGTTGGTGTTGTAGGTACCTACCTACTACCTTAGGTTAGAATGGGTTTAAATTAAAAATAATTCTTAAAAATAAAATCATTAATGTCGTATGGTGCCATCTCAAGAAGACTGCGCTTCAGTTTTGTTTCAAACAGTACTAAGACTCTCGGTTCCTTCAATAATATCGCGCGGTACCTATTATATACCTCCGCTCCAAAGACCTTTAGAAGGGGGGCCTCACCTGTATCTGGTTGTTGGAGAGATCCAGCAACTGTATGAGCGCATTAGCGCGCAACAGCGCCGCTATTTGCGTCGCGTCCGCGCTCCCAAGCCGATTGTCGCCCAAACGGAGCTCCCGCACCGAGCTGTTCGACTTCAACGCTATCACTGTGGAATAGAGACGATACTGATTCAATTTTTGTTAAAGAATGTTGAGCTGTCGGAGCAAAATATCGGTACTTTCAATTTAGGTACATACTCATGGTCTACAGTTAGAAAGTTCTTTATCTATAAAAGGGGCGCAGTGCGCGCGCCAAATCCGACGCTAAAATATCTTCTTCTTCTTTTTCAGGCTATATTAATATCAGAAACATCTGTGTAATTTCCTTTTTTCTGTACAATAAAGTGTTCTCTAGCTCTATCTATCTCTATATTATGTAGTCCACTGCTGGACATAGCCTTCCCCTAATGATCGCTATAGCGCCCTGTCTTCAGCTTGCCAGCTAAAATATCATCCAAGGTAATAAATATGTATCTAATTTGCGTCGCGTCCGCGCTCTCAAGCCGATTGTCGCCCAAACGGAGCTCCTGCACCGAGCTGTTCGGTTTCAACGATATCACTGTGGAATAGAGACGGTACTGATTAAATTTTTGGTAATGAATGCCGAGCTGTCGGAGCAAAATATCGGTACTTTCAATTTACATACTCATGTTCTAGAGTTAGAAAATTCTTCATCTTTAAAAGGGGCGCAGTGCGCGCGCCAAATACGACGCTAAAATATCATTCAAGATAATTTGTCAAAACCGTATCTAATTTGCATCAAGTCCGCGCACCGAGCTGTTCGATTCCAACGCTATCACTGTGGGACAGAGAGACGGTACTGATTCATTGTTTGTAATAATAATATCCGTTTATTTCAGACCAATGATCCATAGTTATCAGTATAAGCTTAACCTATGTAAATAATGCTGAGCTGTCGGAGCAAAATATTACAAATCAAGTTCCTTATTTTTATCTTTAAACGGGGCGCACTGCGCGCGTTCAATCTGCGCTGAAATATCATTCAGGATAATTTGTCAAACCAAGACACTGTACAGTCTGTTAGCTTTTAGAATATACCTCGGGCTCTAGAGTAGGCTTCGGTTGCACAAACAGACTGTATCTAATTTGCATCGCGTCCGCGCACTGAGCTGAGATTACTGATTCAATGTTTGTTGCAACTATCGGAGCAAAAGGGGCGCAGAGCGCGCGCCAAATTCACTGCTAAAATGTCATCCAAGATAATACTTATGTATCTCATTTTGAAAACTCTTAATTGGCGGTTGACATTACGTCGAGCGTGCTGTGGCGCTCGCAAAATTGTTAAATGTTTAGGGATAGTAATAAAATGAGTATGATATCAACCCTTTGTATGTCCCCACTACTGGGGCACGGTTCGCTTCCATCGAGAGAGAGAGAGAGAGAGAGACATTTATTTGCAGCCACAAAGATACAATACACATAACACAATGTAACACGATATTATAATAATACAGAAAAATAATAAAAGAAAGAACAAAGAAAAATATAATAAAACAAAGAATACGATATAAAACAAACATTTACAATTTAGAAGAGTCATCGCAGGAGAGTTAGGCCAGACTCCCCCACGGGGGCCAAGTCCAGGTTGGTGGAGGATTGCAAATTGCAAGGCACGTTAAGCCTTTGGTGCCGGCTGTCATGTAATGTCAATCGTTGTCAGAGAGGCCTTATGGGCGGCTAGAAAACTTCTGACAGTAAGGCCCGCCACTGTCTCACAATCCTTCTAACCTTCGGCGATGCAGGAGGAGACCCGTGCCCCAGCAGTAGGGACGTACAAGGGTTGATATCGAATGTAATCTAATCAAACCTAGACACAGCAGAGGCTCGCCGGCGAGCGCTGCGCGCTGCAGCGCTAGCGCGCGCAACCGGCAAGTGTGGGGGCGCAGTGCGCGCGCTAAAACCGTCGCGTGGCTCGGCTCCATATCTCCCGAGTGGACCTCCAGCTCGGAAAGCTCAGCGCTCTGAAAGAAACGCACACTGTACCGTATCTTTTTAATACAGTGTTGCTCAAAAAGTGGCGTATTACAGGGACGTATAGCGTGCGGGATGTGGGCTATTACACACTCGTGCTTTTCTTTTACCTTTCCCGCACTCGTGCGTTTTCTTTCCCAACTGTCAAAATAATGTCTATTAAAAAGTAAAACCAACCATGAAGTTTTTACTAAAAAAAATATAGAAGTTTTTATGAGCTACTAATTTGTTTCAATATCAGATTTTATGATTTGATTGAATGAGTTAAGTTAGGTTTCATTTCATTTCATCTCATAAATTTCATTTTCATTTCATATTAATAAAAAAATTCTACTGAAGACTTGGCTGTATGGGCATAGTTCCCTTTGCCTACTAGAATGGGTGAAGAAAAAAAATCTCTGCTTATATTTTTTTTATGTAAATGTTATGTTATGTTATGTTATTTTTTTCGCAACTGTATTAAAAATAGTCGTTCAGTACACGTGCGGAACCGTCATTGCAACTTGTTCCGACTGTCAAACCTCGCCTTCGGCTGCGCCTCGGCTCGGGTAGACATTTGTTGGAACTCTTTGCAATGACAGCCTTTCCGCACTTGTAATGAAATATACTATTTTCAGTATTTTAATCTTTCGCGACTTGTCCACATAGTTAGAATATTTTGGGGCTTAATCGCGTATTTTTATTATTATTAAATTCTTTATTGTACCTGTAAATATTGTACAATTGGCGGGCTTAATACTAAATAGTATTTTATTCTAGCCAACCAACAGGTGACGTGGAGAAGGCGGGGGTAGTCTCAAACAGTGAGGTGATATTTTATTGTCAAATATCTTTTTTAGCAATTAAACTATTTATTAATACGTCCAATAATTATAAACATACACATATACAAAGATAATAATGCGTATTAATTTATCGCTATTTTATTTATTGTGTTCGAGTGGAAAAAAGTCGCATGGCTTATCGTCCGACATTGTCAGTGTAGTGTGTCGCAACCCTAATAGTGCTTTGTGATGGCTGATTGAGGGTAGTCTGAAACCTCGTCAGCCGAAGATGCGAACGGGTGCCAGACACCAGTCTTCTCGGGACCACGATGGCTGTAACGTCGTCGAAACGTCGAGGTAAAATAGCAATAAATTACTACCCGATTAAGCCCCGAAAGTATTCTAACTATCTTTTTTAGTATTAGTAGGATACACTCGCAAGGACCCGAACAATCAAGAAAGAAACAAACTAAAGTGGAGGTTAGCTGAATGCACCGGAATAGGTGGGCGAAACTCGCCACCGAGTGGGTGCCACACGACGGACATCGAAATCGGGGCCGGCCCTAGACGGTGGAGAGATGATCTCTAGGTGGCCCAGAACAAAAACTCTGAACTGAATTGGAGGAGGCCTTTCCCGAGCAGTGGGACACAAACATAGAGGCTACGAAAAAAAAGAAGGTTGATAAAGCGATAGAGGCCAAAAAGGAAAGAGTGAAGCGGGCGGGATGCAAGCACGATTTTATGTAAGCAAACAGAAGGCATCATCTTATTGAGCATCCTGGAGGCGGCCTCCCATCCCCTCACGCCGAAGTCCAGAGGCCCGGCGAAGTTAATTGAGAAGTATGTAATGTGACTACGAAGTCACGAGGACCGGCGGTGCGCATTGCGAAGCATGTAATGTAACTACGAAGTCCCGAGGCTGGGCGATGCTCATTTGGAAGTATGTAATGTAACCATACCTTCTTGATCATTCTAGAGGCGGCCTGCCATCCCCTCACGCCGAAGTCGCGGGGCCCGGCGATGCTCAGTATCGTCGCGCTCTCGTAGTACTCGATCATGTCGAAGAGCGCCTCCTGGGAGAAGAGAAATGACAGTTTGAACAGTGCTCTGATAGCAAGAAATGAAATGAAAAGGTTTTATTCAAAGTAGCGCAGAAGCTGCGGCTTAATGAACGTTACAATTCAAACTAGGTGTCCATTTCAAAATCTAGATCATTTTGGAGATTTTTTACAAAGAAACTAAGTTTGGAGTTTTTAACAGAGTTTACATTATTATTATAAAACATAAAACTCATGCATTGTACTGACTTTAATTCCAGTTCCTAGTTTAGTGAAGACCTTCTGGAACAGAAGGATCAGCTCTGAATAACGGTTAGGACCTTGTATCACTTGAATGAATTAATGTCGTGAAGCATACTAAATAAAGGTTTCCAATCGATGCACTACGTTTCTTGAACGAGCGTCTTGAACCGATCTAAATAATTAATGAACTCTTCACCGCCCTTCGTCATCCAACGTAGCGTGGTCGATCTTCAGCTCTGGATCTGCATCGCACAAACCACCGCTTGCAGAGCGTCGGCAGGCGCCGCGCCCGTGACCGCGAGCACTTTTAGAGCGTTGGCGGGGACATAGCAATGGGCTCTAAAGTGCTCTAAGCATTAGCTCTGATGGACCCCAAAATAATAGCTAATAGTTTTCTATACAATCACAATCCTCAAGCATTCTAATCAAATGCTAGGATCCAACGAGTCTATAGGTTGAAGTCCTCACCGCTGTGTCATCAACCTACGTGACGCAAACGACCACCAGTCTCCGGAACTGCGTCTTACGCAGCACCGCTTCCAGAGCTTCAGCTGGCGCCGAGCCGAATAGAGCAAACCCATTCTATACCATGCTTGGAGTCCGCAGCAGAGCAACTCGCTTCTAAATCGCTCTAAGCAATGGTTCTGATCTTGAAGTATTCTATATGATTTAGAATACCTGAAAATTACAGCCCAAAATCAGTCTATACGAAGTCAGGAGTCCGTAAAATAACTACTTTCTAAAACGCTCCAAGCAAAGGCTATGATCCGTAACAAAGGATCTTGAAGTATTAATAGCTAGGTTCAACGGTCCTGAGGCGTTCCAAATGCTACAATGCTGTGTAGTCCCGAGGATCCTGAATCCAAAAAAATGTCTGAAGTTCCCACCGCTCGCTCATCATCCAGCGTAGCATGGTCGATCTCCAGCCTCCGGAACTGCATCTTACGCAGCACTGCTTCCAGAGCTTCAGCTGGCGCCGAGCCGGATAGGGCAAACTCGGTCTATACAATACTTGGAGTCCGTAACAGAGCAACTAGTTTCTAAAGCGCTCTAAGCAATGGGTCTTATCTTGAAGTATTGTAAATCATGGTCCTGTGGCTCCAACGGCTAGAATAAACTGCGTAGTCCCGAGGATCCTATACCCAAAAAATGTCTGAAGTTCCCACCGCTCCCTCATGATCCAGCGTAGCGTGGTCGATCTCCAGCCTCCCAGAGCTTCAGCTGGGGCCGAGCCGAATATAGCAAACCCAGTCTATGCAATACTTGGAGCCCGTATAAGAGCAACTGGCTTCTAAAGCGCTTTAAGCAATGGCTGTGATCTTGAAGTATTCCAAATCATGGTTAAATACATCGGTCCTGAGGCGTTCCAACGGCTAGAAGCCTGCGTAGTGCCTAGGATCTTGAGTCCAAAAAATGTCTGAAGTTCTCACCGCTCCCTCATGATCCAGTGTAGCGTGGTCGATCTCCAGCCTCCGGAACTGCGTCTTACGCAGCACCGCTTCCTGAGCTTCAGGTGACGCCGAGCCGGATGGGGCAAACTCAGTCTATACAATACTTGGAGTCCGTAACAGAGCAACTAGTTTCTAAAGCGCTCTAAGCAATGAGTCTGAACTTGAAGTGTTGTAAATCATGGTCTTGAGGCTCCATCGGCTAGAATGAACTGCGTAGTCCCGAAGATCCTGTACCCAAATAATGTCTGAAGTTCTTACCGCTCCCTCATCATCCAGCGTAGCGTGGTCGATCTCCAGCCTCCGGAACTGGGCCTATCGCAGCACTGCTTCCAGAGCTTCAGCTGGAGCCGAGCCCAATATAGCAAACCCTGTCTATGCAATACTTGGAGCCCGTAAAAGAGCAACTGGCTTCTAAAGCGCTTTAAGCAATGGCTGTGATCTTGAAGTATTCCAAATCATGGTAAGGTACAGCGGTCCTGAGGCGTTCGAGCGCAACGGCTAGAAGCCTGCGTAGTCCCTAGGATCTTGAGTCCAAAAAATGTCTGAAGTTCTCACCGCTCCCTCATCATCCAGCGTTGCGTGGTCGATCTCCAGCCTCCGGAATTGGGTCTTTCGCAGCACCGCCTCCAGAGCGTCGGCGGGCGCCGCTCCCGTGAGCTCGCACTCGCTGAGCGTGAGACGTGGTGCGCGCGTCGCGCCGCCGATCGCGTTCTCGGGTAACTCCTGAATAACAGAACGTAACGTAAACTCCCTCCTGCATCCGATCCCAGAGAGATAGGCAGAGACCATGGGCTGCGACTTTACACGATATATCTTTACAAAATATATTATAAATATAATAATATGATCATAATACAAAAGGTTGATAATATCAACCTTTTGTACGTCACCACTGCTGTGGCACGGGTCTCTTCCAGCACCGCAGAAAGGTTAGGCTATCACGAGGGCCAAGTCCGGGTTTGCGGAAGATTGTAAGACAGTGGCGAGCCTTACTGTGAGAAGTTATCAAGCCACCGATGAGGCCTGGGACCTGGCTTAACGACAGTCGTTACATGACAGCCGGCGCCAACGGCTTAACGCGCCTTGCGAAACGCTCGGAAAAATTGCCATTTGGTTAGGCGGGAAGACGGTGGTCATTGAGTGGTGGCCAAGAATAGATTGCCAGTCGGTGCGGGGGACCACCAGCCCGGTGGGCCAACGTCATTGAGAAAGCGGCTGTAAAACATTAAGGGACTGGATGGGTTGGCGTGAAAGAAACGAGGGCTATGCCCAACAGTGGGCTCTGTTTATGGGCCGATTTGATTTTGATTTAAAGTATTTAGCTGTAAGAAACATACAATTTTATCAGAATTTAACTTTTTTGATTAATCAAACTTTTTGTGCTGTGTGGTGTCGGCCTAGAGAATAGCACCAACGCAACTCTTCCCGCGGGTGTCGTAAAAGGCGACTAAGGGACACAAACCGGGGGGGGGTGGACAGCAGCCCCTGCAGTACAATTCCACCGAACTGCAATCCCCAACCCGCATGCCCAGCGTGGGGATTATGGGCATTACCCCCTATGATAGCACAACGTGGCAGTGGACTAGTATAGCCTGACGACGACGACGACGAAACTTTTTACATAACATAACCTCATGCCTGTATCCCACAGGAGTAGGCAGAGACCAGGGACCGCCATTTGCCACGATTCTAACAGAACACCTTCGCTTCGTTCATAAGTCGTTGCATGCACGCACGCCAGTTCCAGGTACTTTTTTTAAATCTCCCTCTTTGCTCATACACCCCCTATTTGGCCGACGTACGTCCGCCTGGGACGTCCCTCACCGGCCCTTCCACTCACATTCGCAATATATATTTGTTTCGTCAATCTTTCTTCCTTCATCCTCTTCACATGTCCAAACCAACGCATCAATCCTTTCTCAATTCTAGTCACTACATCCTCTTTCAGTCCACAACGTTCTCTAATCAGACTGTATCGTATCCTGTGAACTTTTTATTTACCTGTATCTGCTCCAGCACGGATTGTATGGGCTGGGCGCGGTGTCGTCGGCATGACTCCAGATATTCCGCAACCAACTGCTCGCGCGTCGTCGCCGGCACTGGAAGAGGAGAGTTGATTTGTTAAATAGACATGACGAGAGAATTTTAAATCCTCTTCCATAATGAGGCGACACATTTATTATTTTCAAAAACCTATATATCAGTAACAAACTAAAGTTTCGATATCGACCCTTGCATGTCCCCACTGCTGGGGCACGGGTCTCTTCCTGCATCGCAGGTAGGTTAGGCCATACTCCACCACGGGGGCCAAGTCCGGGTTGGTGGAGGATTGTAAGACAGTGGCGGGCCTTACTGTCAGAAGTTATCAAGCCGCCCATAAGGCCTCTGACATGGCTTAACGACTGCCATTATATGACAGCCGGCACCAACGGCTTAGCGTGCCTTGCGAAGCACGGAAGCGCTCGGAAAAATGCCACTAGCGGTAGTCACGGGACGCTCACCCATCCCGTACCTGACCGCGCCTGTTGTTGCTTAACCACGTGATTGATTCCAATCACTCGGTTCGCCTAGGCCACGAGCGCTTCGTGAACTTCGTGAAAACCTATATTCAGTAACAAACTAAAGTTTCGATATCGACCCTTTTATGTCCCCACTGCTGGGGCACGGGTCTCTTCCTGCATCGCAGGAAGGTTATATTATATTATACAAGATGCACGAAAAAAAATTAGATATAAATTGAAATTGAAAAATGTTTATTTATCACACACAGATTAGAGAACACATGAATACTATGGAAAAATAGTGACAATAATTGTGATAAAAAGGATAGGGCTCAGCTAGGTGCTGTGAGTGCATGCATCATCACAGCGCTGATTTTCAGCCCGTCCTTGTTCTCACTGAATTAAATAAAAGTTAGCGGATTATAAAGATAAGAAGTAACTATCGCATGTTGTGGTAAAGCGCTCGTGGCCTAGTCGAACCTTCTTCTTCTTCTTCAGGCTATATTAGTTCACTGCTGGACATAGCCCTCCCCTAATGAGCGCCATAGCGCAACGTTGTGCCATCATTGGGGGGTGATGCCTACGCTGGGCATGCGGGTTGGGATCGCAGTTCAGTGGAATTGTACTGCAGGGGGCGCTGCTGCCCACCCCCCGGTTTGTGTCCCTCAGTCGCCTTTTACGACACCCGCGGGAAGAAACATCGCGAACACATCGCACATCATGGATGTGCGACATGTTTGTTATTAGTTACCTCATCGGTGGCCGGAGAGGGGCATTTCAAAGTCACTGACGATTAAAACATCGCGTAAACTGACAAGGGTGACATCAGCACGCGACCCAAGCTGAGGGGCGAGTCTCTAAATTCCATAGTTATTTAATCAATCAATCTATCAATCAATCAATCACCCAATCAGTCAATCAGTCAGTCAGTCAGTCAATCAGCCAGTCAGTCAATCAGTCAATAAATCTATCAATCAAGCAATATATCAATCAATAAATCTATCAATCAAGCAATATATCAATCAATCAATCAATCAATCGATCGAACAATCCATCTATCAATGAATAAATGAATCAATCAATCAATCGATCGATCTTTCTATCGATCGATGATCAATAAACCCATCTATCAATGAATCAATCGATCAATCAATTTTAATTTGCAACCAAGTGTAACAGGTCTATGTTCATTATAAGTCAGCGCTTAGAACTCGGTCGCCTTAAATAGGCATTTCAAATTACAAATAGACTCACAATATTAGTAAGTTAAAAAAGAATCGAAGACTTCGAAAATATTGATAAATTAATATTCATGAACATATTACACGGATCTCATTAGCCCTATACTTTTTCTTCAGGCTATATTAGTCCACTGTTGGACATAGCCCTCCCCAAATGAGCGCAAGGTTGTGCCATCATTATGGGCACTACCCCCTAATGATAGCCCTATACTAAGTAGGTACAACTAAATGACTTGTGCTAACTCAACGATAGATTTAATACCATAAATACATAGATAACATCCAAGATCCGGGACAAACTAGAAAAGTTCGTTTCCTAGTTTAACCCGGCCGGGGATCGAACCCGAGACCTTCGGTAATGTTAATACTATGAATGAACATCAATTGTCATCGATTTAGACCATGTTATGGAGGTAAAACAAAGCAAAGCCGCGTGCAATATCTAGTGTCCACTTCAAGATCATTCTTGACCGCGAGCGGATTTCAAGAGTGACTGAAAATAACACTTTTACAGTGATCTAAATATAACTCCTACGGGCTTGTCACCATATTGCTAGAACAACAGGGACACAGAAGCTTCGCTCGAGTGATAAACGACCTAAATTTCTTCCGGGTAAAGGTGGAACGCAATAAAGGTGGAAATTATATCATTTAAATAAATAATAAGAACTGGAACGACTTCAGGTGTGGTTTTATTTGTAGATTAGTAGTATAATATTTTAATAAAACAGAAAACTGGATAGAAACGGATAAACGGAGAAGTAGGTAAAAAAGTCAGATCTGGTCAAAGGGTAAAGTAGAAGTGATGAAAAATGAGGGAAATCGAAGAATGTGTGACGTAATTTAAATATTTGAAATTTATCATCATTGGGGGGTAATGCGCATAACCCCCACGGTGGCCATGCGGGTTGGGGATCACAGTTCGGTGGAATTGTACCTACTGCAGGGGGCGCTGCTGCCCACCCCCGGTTTGTATCCCTTAGTCGCCTTTTACGACATCTGTGGGAAGAATTTGGGTTGGTGCTATTCTCTAGGCCGACACCACACAACCATTAATACCATTTAATACGAACGTTCCCCTGATATTGTTAAATCTTTGATTATTTGATACTGGCGTCACACCTATTGTTTTTTTACACTCATAAAATAAAACGTATTTATATAAGATGTGTCTCTTACATAAATACGTTTTATTTTATGAGGGTAAAAAAAACAATAGGTGTGACGCCAGTATCAAATAATCAAAGATTTAACAATATCAACAGATGTTAGGTTAAACAATATCAGATGTTGGAAGAGACTCTCTAGAAGTGAGTCTTCTGTAACACTCTGTATGCCATTAGTCAGCGGATAATGTCACAGTCAAGGTGACGCGCTTAAGGGCTTCGTTGCGTGGCAGTGCGGCTAATTTGCGTTGGTCACCAGCCACCCAGCCCGTGTCAAGGGTAGCGAGCCCTTTTTGATTCGGTCGCGTTACCGGTCGGCGATAATTTTTGGTTCAAGGATACGAGTCAAATGCTACGTTCTGAAACAGTAGTTATGAGAAAAATAATACATAAGTACGATGCTATTTTTAAAGACATGATTCCTTCAATACCTTTCGTAAAGGGAAAGTATACAATATGTACGTAACTTAGAAAGCGAAGTCAAAGGTACACCAATCGATCGATATCAAGCCGCAGCGTACATAGCTCAATGACGTTCCATGCTTTACAAAATCTGCGCTGCGCTGTGCTGCGTCGCCTGCGTCTCAGCATGCGCCCAGCCCGATACACACGAAGCTACGTGGCTTAGACTTTAAGTGCAATTGTCATTGAACTGATATCAACCCCTTGTAGTCCCCACTGATGGGGCACGGGTCTCTTTCTGCATCGCAGGAAGGTTAGGCCGTACTCCACCACGGGGGGCAAGACCGGGTTGGTGGAGGATTGTAAGACAGTGGCGGGCCTTACTGTCAGAAGTTATCAAGCTGGCCATAAGGCCCACGCTAGGTTGGGGATCGCAGTTTGGTGGAATTGTACTGCAGGGGACGCTGCTGCCCGTCCCCCGGTATATGTCCCTTAGTCGCCTTTTACGACACCCGCGGGAAGAAATTGGGTTGGTGCTATTCTCTAGGCCGAACACCACACAGCAGGCCGACACCGCACAGCAATGCAGCATGATCCGGATGCGTCCGGTTAAAAATCGACATCGGATGACCCCGAAATCTATGTAGTCGACGCGGGCAAATTTCGTACGTCTCTTTGAGCGACGCGACGGTTTGAATCGGGGCTTGTCCGATGCAGTTTTTTTCTCGGACCGGGGTGATTTCGGATGAATGTAGTCCGAGCATTAGTAGTTAAAGCTCAGCCATCGGCAGCGTAGATTATATTTTATTTGAGTTTTTTTATATATTCTTTTGCTAAGGACGATTTTCAAAAACCTATTTAGAGGCTAAAAATTCCACCCATGCCGGGACTCGAACACGCGACCTCGACTCGACTGATTCGTCGATTAGCTCACTTGGGAGAGCCCTGGCACGGTTAGCCAGAGGCCTGTCCAGGTCCCGGCATGGCCTCTAAATAGGTTTTTAAAAATTGAGTTTTTTTCAAAACCATATGTTTCACCGCGTACAATTTTATTATCATCACAGACAGACATTAAGTCTCGGCAAAGGCTGATTCATACAGCTATGAGCACTTTAAAATGGTGAATAGCGCTGGATTTTAGCCAGAATGCTGGGTGACTGGCCTACAAAATACAGAGCTTTGTGATTTCGTTACGGCCACGAGATTGTAATCTTTCTCTGGCTGCGTGCGTAATATCTTCTCTACAATATAAAAATGAATCGCTGAATGTGTTGTAAGCGCAAATCTCGGGAGCAGCTGAACCGATTTCGCTTATTCTTTTTTTAGAATATTCCTTGAAGTACGGGGATGGTTTTTACGGAGAGAAAAATAAAAAATAAATTAAAGAATCGACCATTAGGCGGTACGAAGTTCGCTGGGTCAGCTAGCCTATAATATAAAAATGAATCGCTGAATGTGTTGGTAAGCGCAAATCTCGAGAACAGCTGAACCGATTTCGCTAATACGTTTTTTAGAATATTCCTTGAAGTACGAGGATGGTTCTTACGGAGGACAAAATAAAAAAAAAATCGACTGTTAGGCGGTACGAAGTTCGCTGAGTCAGCTAGTCTATAATATAAAACTTTGTCGCTGAATGTGTTGGTAAGCGCAAAACTCGAGTGTAGCTGAACCGAATTCGCTTAATCTTTTTTTGTAATATTCCTTGAAGTACGCGGATGGTTGTTAAGGAGAAAAATTTAAAAAAATTAAAGAATTGTCTGTAAGGCTAAGGATTCACGAAGCGGTTTTCACACGTGCCCGCCGCGGTGGCGGAATGGAGTTTTATTTTCAAAACTCACGAGACCGGAGTTTTGTGCGGTTACGCAGCCGTCGCGGTTGCGATTATCGCTCGCAAACTTGGCGGTTGATAATCGCAAGACGGGCGGTTGCAAGACGGGCGGTTAAACGATCAGTTGAGTTCCAGACAGTCATGAACACACACCAGAAACGAGCTGTTGCGTTATACTTCCTTCACAGAAGAATTAAAAAAAGCCCGCCAACCGACCGCAGAACGCGCGGGTGCAAACCGCCGCGGCTGCGGGACCGCGACCCGCGCCCGCCGGTACAAGATGACCGCCGGTGCAGCGGGACCCGCAAACAATCGCACACGCCGCGGGCGTAAAACGCGTCGTGAAATGTGCTTTAATTTTTTACATAAATATCTGTATTCTACCAAGGCTGCGGGCCCGCAACCGCGGCGGGCACGGGTGAAAACCGCTTCGTGAGTCCTTAGCCTTAGGCGGTACAAAGTTCGAGGGGTCAGCTTAAGTGCTGATGCGTGTACAGTAATTGTAGGTAGGTATATTATTATTATTAATTAATTAATTATACTTTATTGCACACGAAACATTTAACAGGACATTACATAAGAAATAACATGTACAAAGGCGAGCTTATCTCTGAAAGAGATTTCTTCCAGCAAACCTTTGAGAGTCGGAGAAGCAGTAAAAAGCGGGTCTATATACGTGTACAAAATATACTACATAAATATTGAATAACCTACCTTATCTTATCGCTTGTTTTTTTTTTTTTTAATTTTATTTCATCATTAGCTGACCCAGCAACCTTCGTACCGCCTAACAGTCGATTCTTTATTTTTTTCTCTCCGTAAGAACCATCCTCGATGAAGTACGGAACTTCTAAAAAAGGAAAATTCTAAAAAGAGAATTATCGAAATCGGTTCAGCTGCTCTCGAGATTTGCGCTTACCAACACATTCAGCGATTCATTTTTAAAGTATAGAAGATAAACACTTCACAAAATAAAGGAATATACGAAGGAAATAGATTGCCATAGTATCGGAGTTATATAATTATGTCGTATTCCGTTTTACGACGTACTTAGGAGTCGGCTATGGCTGTTAACCTATTGAGGTGTGTCGCCAGCATTTTCCATCTCGTTGTCTGGTCACTACTATGATATTAACCATTTCTACGCCCCCACTGCTGGGGCACGGGTCTCTTCCTGCATCGCAGGAAGGTTAGGCCATACTCCATCACGGGAGCCAATTCCGGGTTAGTGGCGGGCCTTACTGTCGGAAGTTATCGACCCGCTCATAAGGCCTCTAAAATAGTTGCCATAGCATAAAAGCCGGCTCCGACGGCTTAGCGTGCCTTGCGAAGCACGGAACCGCTCGAAAAAAAATGCCACTAGCGGTAGTCACGGGATGGTCACCCTTCCAGCACCTGACCGCGCCTGCCGTTGCCTAACCTAAGTGATTGATTCCAATCACTCGGTTCCACTAGACCAAGGACACGGGTCTCTTCCTGCATCGCAGGAAGGTTAGGCCATACTCCACCACGGGGGCCAAGTCCGGGTTGGTGGAGGATTGTAAGACAGTGGCGGCCTTACTGTCAGAAGTTATCGAGGCACCCATAACGCCTCCGACTTAATAAGGGATAATTAACACATCTTCTTCTTCTTCAGGCTATATTAGTCCACTGCTGGACATAGCCCTCCCCCAATAAGCGCAAGGTTGTGCCATCATTAGGGGGTAATGCCCCCCCCCCAATGTTTGTGTTTTAGATAACACTAAAACACAAAAAACATTTGCATCAAGACAGATGCAACATTATGCAAAATGACACCTTATTAAATCAACTACCTAACACTTTTATATTCTTTTTAAGCACTACCGTGTTAAGGACAATTTAAAAAACCTATTTAGAGGCTAACAATTCCACCCATGCCGGGATTCGAACCCGCGACCTCTGGCTAGCCGTGCCAGCGCTCTTTCCAGCTGAGCTAATGGGCGACTCAACGGCATCAGTGAAATTTCGAACCTCTCTCACTCTCTGTATTACGTACAGGCAGCAACATCTGGCTGAAGTAATTTGCATCACTTGCAGCCCCGAGCACCTACTTGCAGTTAGGTTTTACATCGGAATGATATGATAAATTTCATCCCGGCATGGGTGGAACTTTTAGCCTCTAAATAGGTTTTTAGAATTTACCTAACACTTGCCTAAAGCACTATTAGTTAAGTGCATCACGTGCTCTCGAAATGTGCGGATGTTTGTTCAAGTTATCCGCCGCTCGTTAGACAAATGATTTGAAAACATGGACCTGGACCCTATTACTCGGCTAAAAAGTAATGTAAATTATAGATAATTATGATTTGAGTTTAGAAACACCAGGCGCGGTCAGGCGCAGGCTAGGTGCTTGTCCTTTGACTGCCGCTGGCATTTGTTCCGAGCGCTTCTGTGCTTCGCAAGGCACGTCAAGCTGTCGGTGCCTGCTTTCATGTAATGGCAGCCATGTTAGAGGCCTTATGGGCGGCTCGATAACTTCTGACAGTAAGGCCCGCCACCCGCGGTCGCGGTTCACAGAGGTCGCGGGTTCGAGTCCCGGCATGGGTGGAATTTTTAGTCTCTAAATTGGTTTTTAAAATAATTATGTTCGGCAGACAACTCTCCAGACGAACGGATACGGTATGGATCGTACAGAATCCGCTGTCCGGCGCGTACCAAGTTCTACTATAGTATTACACATCACACTACTCATTTAATCAAACACTACACACCTCACCTCACTCAATGTGCAAATCACACTCCACGCATCACACACCACACTCATACGCTACACGTTACACGCTTAACTATAACACACCCTTATCTTTTTCACGTTTACGCTAGTGTTTAATTATTCAATTCAAAAGTTTATATTTTTAACCTTTGTATTTTTGTATAAATCTCGTGCGCCATGTATAAAACCACACGCTTATTCTAACGGCCGCCACTATACAGGCTATGCGCTTAGTGTGGAGACCACTGTTAAAATGCATAACTGTGTACCTATTTTATTAATAAAAAACTATTCTTATTCTCTTATTCTTATTAACAGACGATCGAACCATAAATGTCACGAGTGCGTGCAAGTTTTTATCTCGGTCAAGACGATAATTTGACACTCATAATTTTCCTTCGACGCCACTCCAGTCGCAGCTGTGTGGTGTAGGCCTAGAGAATAGCACCAACCCAACTTCTTCCCGTGGGTGTCGTAAAAGGCGACTAAGAGACACACACCGGGGGGTGGGCAGCAGCGCCCCCTGCAGTACAATTCCACCGAACTGCGATCCCCAACCCGCATTATGGGCATTACCCCCTATGATAGCACAACGTGGCGCTCTTTAGGGGAGGGCTACGTCCAGCAGTTGACTAGCAAAGCCTGACGACGACAATTCTCCTTCGACGCCTTGACCTAAAATGTAACGGAAAAGGCGACAAGATAACTCCGTTTTATCTGGATCCATTCGGGAATTGACGATTTCAGATACCGAGGCAGGGCGTTGATACAGTACATCGAAGGTAGATATCCGTTATCAACCCTTGTATGTCCCCACTGCTGGGGCACGGGTCTCTTCCTGCATCGCAGGAAGGGGGTCAAGTCCGGGTTGGTGGAGGATTGTAAGACAGTGGCGGTCCTTACTGTCAGAAATTATCAAGCCGCCCATAAGGCCTCTGACATGGCTTAACGACTGTCATTATATGACAGCCGACACCAACGGCTTAACGTGCCTTGCGAACCACGGAAGGTAGATATAATTAATAATAATAAGCCCTATGATAGCACAACGTGGCGCTCTTTAGGGGAGGGCTATGTCCAGCAGTGGACTAGTATAGCCTGACGACGACGACGAAGCCTTTATTTCCTAACACAGTATGGCCTAACCTTAATGCGACGCAGGAAGAGAGCCGTGCCCCAGCGGTGGGAACATACAAAGGGTTGGTATCAAGCAACAATTTAAAGTTTAATCTAAAAGTATTAACACACGATAAAACTTAGTACAGGCCGGTCAGCGGATTAAGCGTACCATCGGACCGAGCGAACACGAAATAGTACTAATTAAGTTCGGCAGGAAACGCTCGAGGCCTAGTCGAACCGAGTGATTAAAATTAATCACTCGAGTGAAGCAACAACAGGCGCGGTCAGGTGCAGTATGGGTGACCGTCCCGTGACTAGCGAGAGTGGCATTTTTCCGAGCGCTTCCGTGCTTCGCACGTTAAGCCGTTGGTGCCGGCTGTCGTGTAATGGCAGTCGTTAAGCTATGTAGTGTAGAGGCCTTAGGGGCGACTTGAGAACTTCTGACAGTAAGGCCCGCCACTGTCCCTCAATCCTCCGGCAACCCGACTTGGCCCCCGTGAGGGAACATGGCCTAAACTTCCTGCGATACAGGAAGAGACATGGGTCTCATGGGTCCCCAGCAGTGGGGACATACAAAGGGTTGATATCGATATTCGTAATCGACGCTGTGATGTGAGTCGGACTTCTCTGGACTTAAGTTAGTCAAATTAACAATAATTATAAAAAATAAATATGTTTGCTCTTGCGCGTATATCGCAAGCTCATTCTGAGTTTCTTAAAGCTATTTGCCGAGCATAGCACTAGTATAGCTAAAAAAGGAGGATAGCTAAACAATAAACAAAAAGTCTGGTATTGTAATACTAAATATAAAACTGGCCAAGTGCGAATCGGACTCGCGCTCCAAGGGTTTTGCACATCACACATTTTTTTGTAAAGTAGTTTTTTCGTAAAATCTACTGTCACTTCACCTTGTCTATGGGAAAAAACTATTTCCTATATTTAAAAAAAAAATTGATCCTAGTAAATTTAAGGATGAAAAGGGGGTGGGGATAGTATTTTTTTTATGTTTTGATATTATATTAATCTATTATGTGTAATGTACCTATGTGTGACAAAGGAACCGTTTAGTTCAATGACCGTCAATAAATTTAATTTGAACATTTCATGAAAACATCTTACATAGTCTATCTGAAGATATTTTTGAATTTCAGGTTAGTCATGCAAATAGCTATATCTAAGTAGATATAGCTATTTGTTAGTCATGTAAATAGCTATAGCTATATCTAGGTGTTTCACACTGAATTGTACATTAGAATAAGTAGTTTTTAAATGAATTGTGATAGATAATACTGTTGGAGTAGCTAATAAATAATAATAATAATAAAAAGAAACAAAATTTATGATCCGTCAACCGTCCGTAATAACATCGATAAATGATTGATAATATTGCATGCACACCGCCACTGCCCTACGGCGTGCACTAGAAGCTACATAAGGTGTTTGCACTGACAGGTTGAAGCTTCTTAGGGTGAAATCTTTAAAAATACATTAATAATAGAGATAATACTTTAAAATAGCACTTATAAGTGGTATGTTAATCCACATGTCTTATAGTTTTGTTTATCCGATTTTTACAAATAAACACGCTACAGACCGGCATTTCGAAAAAAATATGGAGGTCCTGCGTCAACATCGGTTGCCATGCAAATGAGTCTGCGCTAAGAGCGGTGCGCGCCGCTATGATCAATTTGATCATATCGAGGCGACACGGACCACGCCCCCATGCCATATCTCCTTCTTTCTTTGATCTGAGCTACCCACCTAAGGGCAGCGGCCGGAATGAACTTTAAAAATAGAATTACTGTCAGTTGTGAAGAGTTTTATGCAATAATAATAATAATATTTATTTCCAGAACAAGTCCAATACATTTCAAACACACACACAATAATAAAGTAACTTAAAGTAAATTTCATTTAACAATTCACAGTTGCATGGTAGTGCCGCCAGGTCTTAATAAATAGGCTTTTTAAAGAAAACTAATTAAAAAAAAATGCTGCGGCCATGTGAGTTTCTAAACAGTCAGTGTGAACTTAGCGCAAACTTCTTTGAGCGGAATAAGCCGCAACAATTACGCGACGAGTTCCATATTTAAAATTTAAAAAGTCGACATAAATTGGCGGGTACTAATCCGTTGTAGTATCTGTGACGGAATTAAAAAATATAGGTAATTTAATAATCTTTTATGCTAAGATTTGAATATTAAAAATGAAAGTTTTTATTTTCCTCATATTCGAAATAAAAAGTAGTGTTTAACACGGGTAAAAGAATGAATTCCTACTCTGACTATAGCCTCGGGAATTGATTCTTTCTACCCTCGTTTAACAATCTACTATTTTCTTACTTTAAATAAATAATAAAAAAAAACAATGTTTTCTTCGCACAGAGTATGCTAAACACAATTTAAAGCCGCAGTATCTGACATCAGACTACCGTTCAAAACAACTTACCTAATATACATGACAATATTGTTATTGAATTGTTTACTTAGCGTCTCGAGTTATCACTCGGAAAGAGCCGTGGCGCGATACGCCGCTGATAAGGCTAAGTCCTGTTAGTTTGGGACTGTCTGATACTGAACTAAGGAAAGAATTTTACTAAGAGAAAAAGCCCTTGGCACGGGTTAGTGCATTAAAAAGATTATAATCATGTGGGTACAGCGATATCATTCCGATGTAAAACCTAACTGCAAAATAAGGTACTCGGGGCTGCAAGTAATGCAAATACTTCAGCCAGATGTCGCTGCCTGTACGTAATACAGAGAGTATTGTAAAGAGGTTCGAAATGTCACTAGTGCCGGTGAGTCGCCGATTAGCTCGGCTGGGAGAGCGCTGGCACGGTTAGCCAGAGATCGTGGGTTCGAGTCCCGGCATGGGTGGTATTTTTAGCCCCTAAATAGGTTTTTAAAAAAGAGAAAAGGTGCTCTACTATGAGATGATGATGAAACTGGTCTCCAGGGGGATGAGTCTCTAAAATGCATAGTTATTCAATAGAGTCATATTAGTCGTTCAATTCACACGTAGTCTGGTAACCAATCGCATTCGATTACAACCCTGTATGTCCCCACTGCTGGGGCACGGGTCTCTGCCTGCATTGCAGGAAGGTTAGGCCATACTCCGCCACGGGGGCCAAGTGCGGGTTGGTAGAGGATTGTAAGACAATGGCGGGCCTTACTGTCAGAAGTTACAAGCCGCCTAAGGCCTCTGACAAGGCTTAGCGACTACCACTAAATGACAGCCGGCACCAACGGCTTAATGCTTCCGTGCTTCGCAAAGCACGGAAGCGCTCGGAAAATATGCCACTAGTGATATTCACATGATGGTCACCCATCCAGCACCTGACCGCGCCTGCTGTTGCTTAACCTAAGCGATCGATTCCAATCACTCGATTCTACTAGGCCGCTTCCCACTAGGCCACGAACGCTTTTCGCACGAGACAAAACAGCCAATCCTCATTATGCAAGCCACAATAACAAGTTTACCGCCTGTGAGTTAATTACTATGTTATTCGTGCGGTTTCTAAGCCATTACCTGCATCCGTTGATTGATGTAGCACCGTATACAATTTCCATAAATCTCCACTAACACTAACATTAGGACTGCATGTTTGTTACGTCGTCGATCACTTTAGTTCTCTGGCGAGTAACTTCGTTTCGGATTCGATCCCGCAAAGAAACACCGAGCATGAGCCTGGGCGCATGCTGAGACGCAGGCGACGCAGGCGACGCAGCACAGTTCAGTACAGGGCCGGGCAGTTGAAGCAGACAAAGGCCCCCACCGCATGCTGAGACGCAACTATTCGCTCCGTTCCTTGGCAATTCTCTTTCAATGTCATTTTGAATAGTCTGGATGATTTGTATCATACAAATAAGGTTCACAGCGAACTAATTCAATTAAATGTTCTGTCATTGCAACAATTTTTTTAGTAAACAGCCCTCCACGTGCACGCGTCGCGCAGAAATCTGTTCCGGCACTACAACGAGACGCAGATCAGGGCAGACACATGTCTGCGTCGCACGTGCCTGCGCCGCAGCGTACTTAGAGAGAGAGAGAGAGAGAGAGAAACAATTTATTTAAAGGTACAATACTTCAAAAACAAAACCAAACGGTATCAAAAAACATACAAAACGCAAATCTTAACAAAACACAAAAATAAAAAAACAATTGAATAGAACGGCACAGAAAAATATGTAGACCTAGTAGAAGTAATTTATTTAAAGTTTTAAAGTATTGAGCCCCTAAAATGGTTCCCGACTCAGCATGTGTTGTAGCAGCCACCGAGGTATCTAACCACAACGCTGATATTCTGTCGAGACCATGTTGCGAGTTAGTCGCGTGTTTGTGAAAATAAAAAAAAGACAAAAATTATTGAATACTTACAAAACAGAAAGAAAATCAAATAAATGCATGCCTAATAGTTGGTATGTAAAGTGTACTGCGATATAATGTAACAAAGTGTGTGTGTGTGGGTATGCAATAAATAAATAACTGGGTGAATAATTGTGAAGCAAGCAAATATAATGAGAGGTGATTTGTATTTTGCCGGTGCGGTAGGCGCAGTCGCCGATTCATCGAGGAATATCTACCTAGTGCAAACGAGTTATAGAAGGACCAGCTACGCTTAGAGGTACGCGTACGTTGCAACTATATTTTGATTTTTGTATTTGAATCAGATATTCTTTGTAGTGGTGCTTGAAGATTGTTCTGTTTTTACTGTTGCGTAGTGGCGGTGGTATATTGTTCCAGCATTTGGTTGCTGCGTACCTAAAACTGCCACGAAAGGCCGCTGTCCTATGTTTTGGTACACTGAGCAATGCAGAAACTGTTCTCACCCCTTCTGCTCGACGCGAGTGTCTCCAGGTAAGTTTTTCGTACAGATAGGGAGGCGTGCATGTTTTTATGATCCCGAACAATAGTGTTGCTAAATGAAGGTTTTGTCTCGCTTCCATCTTTAGTATGTTCGCGCCGTTAAGGAAGGGAGTCACATGAAAGCGAGGCGGAACATGGAAACAGTAACGAGCACAGGCGTTCTGCACCCGTTGGATCAGATTTTGAGTCCGTTTTAGTAAACAGGGACCATACGCGGTGGCGCAGTAATTTAATTTAGACAAAACTAAGGTCTCACATAGTCTTATGCGGAGCGTTTCACTAATAAAACCTCGAATACGATAAAGTGTCTTCAGCCGATAAAAACAATTTCTAACCACTTCCTGGATATGGTGCTCAAAGTGTAATTCACCGTCCATTAAAACACCCAGATTACGTGCTTCCATAACACGTTCAATGTCATTTCCATTTAACTGTATACGAATATTGCATTTTTCTAATTTGTCAATTTGATTTTTTGAGCCTAATATCATATATTTGGACTTTTTCGGATTAAGTACGAGGCAGTTTCTTTCGGCCCACAGTGCAACTCTTTCGAGGTCTTCATTCAGACGCAGTACACAAGCATCAGCCTCTGATGGAATTAATTTCGTATACACTTGCAAATCATCTGCATATATATGATACTTGCAGTTTTTAATGCAGTCGGTTATGTCTGAGGTATAGATAATGAAAAGCAAAGGCCCTATAATAGAACCTTGGGGAATTCCGCGATCTACGGCCTTATCCTCGGATATTTTCGTAGTACCATCTGACTTATGTAGGATTACTCGCTGCCTACGATCTGTTAAGTAGCTTTTGAACCACTTGACGCTATCCGAGTCAAAACCATAATAGGATAATTTTGACAATAGAAGATCCGTATTTATCGAGTCAAAAGCACGTGAAAAATCCAATAAAGTTAAAATGCTTCCACTTCCTGAGTCCTGAGCATATAAAATATTATCTACGACGTCCAGCAGAGCAGTCCCTGTACTATGACTTTTCCTGAAACCTGATTGGGTTTTTGGAAGGATACAGTTCTCCTCGCAGTAGCGGACTACCTGATCGTATATAACTTTTTCCAAAATTTTAGATACTACAGGCAATAAGCTAATCGGTCGGAGGTCAGAAACTTCAACAGGGTTGGATATTTTAGGAATTGGTCGGACAACAGCCGTCTTCCAGTAGTCTGGGAAAGTAGATGTGGTAATGGATCTGTTTATAATTAGCTCAATGACGTTCCATGCTTTACAAAATCTGCGCTGCGCTGTGCTGCGTCGCTTGCGCCTCAGCATGCGCCCAGCCTGAAGCTCGTTACACACGTAGCTACGTGGCTTAGACTTTAAATGCAACTGTCATTGTACTGACATCAACCCTTTGCATGTCCCACTGCTGGAGCACGGGTCTGTTCCTGCATCCGCAGGAAGGTTAGGCCGTACTCCACCACGGGAGCCAAGGCCGGGTTGGTGGAGGATCGTAAGGCAGTGACGGGCCTAACTGTCAGAAGGTATCAAGCAGGTTATAATAGTCAGAAGTTAGTAAGTCATTGTACTGCAATACATTAAAAGAATCTAGGGTTTGATTGATTGATTAATCATTTATTTACACTTACACACACACGCAATAAAAACAATATTAAGCAGACTATACGTACAAGAGAAGAAAAGCAACAACACATACGATACACAATGAAACACAGACACAGAGCATTTTCAGTGTGAGTACTGTGGGTGCGGCAAGTGCAAAAGGGCTCTGACTCAGCATAAGCTGGAGATATGATACTCCAGCGCTGGTCTTCCGTCAGTACCCGTGAGGCGGCATGCCGGCCTCGGAGAGATACCTAGTACGAACCTGAACACAATCGTAAATAGGATTAAGCAAATAAGTAAATAAGAGTCAGTGAATACTATAAGTAGCTAGTCAAACTTTGAGTTAACAAAGTGGACTGCTGGATAATGTTAGCTGAATGTCAGTTATGGTAATTGCATGAATTGTAAAAAGATAATTAGGATAGAATAATTGATAGGGTAATGTCAGTTACGATAGTTGCATAAATTGTGAATAGATTAATAAAATAGAAAAATTGTAAATTGTATATTGATGTCAACTTGAAAATGCAGTGTGTTAGTTTGAAACACTGGACCGCTCAATTATAACACACTTCTTTATTTGTATTTAGGATTAGGAACGTGTTTGTAGTTAGTTTATAAGTCGGCAAGTGCTGAAAAACAGCGTCGCTTACAGGAATTGTTTTGTCTATGGCGGCACATGCTGAGCACACACCTTTTGTCGCCAACTATGAAGCCATTAACATATTTTAAACTTTCGCGACTTGTTTGTTTGTTACACTTTATTGCACAAAATATACAAAGTAAAGCACTTAAATAACAGGGTTAACTTATATTATGAGCAAAGGCGGACTTATTTCTATAGAAATTTCTTCCAGCCAGCCATCATGTTTATATTTTTATACAGACAGCGGGAAAAGGCAAGTAAAGTACAAACAATAATTACACAGTTCTCTCAATTGTGTTAAGCAATAATATCTACATACAACATACATACAACATAAACCAGTGTCTACTTACATACCTAATAAGATAAAGGAACATAAATATCTAGTATATACATACCTATTTAAATATATAAACTTGTACACATAGTAAATAATCTACTACGCGATTAGGCTCCGAAAATATTCTTACTATATGAAGTCATTATTTGTAATTTCTCCTTTTATTCTTCTTGTATTGTTGGTCAGCGGTGGTAGCTCAGTGGGTAGAACCATAGACTGGCAAGCGAGAGCCCCAGGTTCGATCCCGAGTGCGGGCATGTACCAATGACTTTGTTTAATTTCAAAGTTACGTACATTTGCGAATTTGCAGTCGCAATACCACACGCTAACGGTGAAGGAAAACATCGTGAGGAAACCCGCGGCTTGGTTGGCTCCGCACGTATTGACTAGTCTTTCCTGTGGGCTAGGCCGACTATGCTGTCAGGATGGTATAGGTGCTGGGCAAGCCTTACACCATCTATAAAACCATGACCCAGGCACTACAGCGTCGGAGTGGTCCCTTCACCCATCTAGTGTGAGTGAAGATACCACTGGACGCTGTATAAATCATCTCATTGAGTAGATGCAAAAAAAGGCCAATATTATTATTATTATTGTTGGTCGCAATAAATGCATTTTTACATTGCTTACTTTTTCACTCTAATTTTTATCACCTTCAGAAGCGTAGCCGGGGGAGAGACTAGTAGCGTCGATATAATAATAATGTCAGGACACAAAAGAATTGACTCGAGTTGCAACGATAACCTTGGGGTGATTTTCCCTGTATGATCTGTGGCTCCTGCGCTGTAGATAGATATAGATACAGTGCTAACCCACGATATCAACCCTTGTATGTCCCCACTGCTGGGGCACGGATCTCTTCCTGCATCGCAGGAAGGTTAGGCCATGCTCCACCACGGTCCACCACCAGTCCAGGTTGGTGGAGGATTGTAAGGCAGTGGCTGGCCTTACTGTCAGAAGTTATCAAGCCGCCCGTAAGGCCTCTGACATGGCTTAACGGCTGCCATTACATGACAGCCGGCACCAACGGCTTGGCGTGCCCTGCGAAGCACGGAAGCGCTCGGAAAAATGCTACTAGCGGAAGTCACGGGACGGTCACCCATCCCGCACCTGACCGCGCCTGTTGTAGCCTTGGGTAACTCAAGAGCCAGATATGAGTGGACACACAACTCCCTCGCCGTCAAGTGTGTCCCATTCATATCCCAGAGATGTCAACTATATCTGGCTCCCTACATACTCTCAACTCAGTACGGAAGTCATCTCCTGCTACTTTATCCAGCTCACACACAATGCGCGAGAGCGAGATCAACATCGTCTGACATCGGTTACATTCGGCCGCATTTCTTGTCGAAACCAACAAGCGATGAGAGACAGTTCACAAAAAAACAACGTGTGATCTGGATAAAGTAGGGAATAGGTAGACTAGACTGACTCACCACTTGTGTCTCTTGTTTCCACACGCACTTAGTTGATAGGACGTCGTATGAGCTAGGACACAAGTGGTGAGCGAGATATGATAGAGATATAGTGTGTCTCAGTGAGCAAAGATATGAGATATAACAATTCCCTCTAAGGACACACTTTGCCCAAGTCTAGCCTGTTGTTGCTTGACGCAAGTGATTGGTTCCAATCACTCGGTTTGACTAGGCCACGAGCGCTAACCAACACTACCATCTTAACTCAAAAAACACACGATGTGACTCGATGAAACCTCCATAAAAACTATACCCAGCTAATGGACCCAGGTTCTTCGACTTTGTTTTCTAAGTTCCTTTTGTGAAGTTCTAGTAGCAACCACTCGCTAACGGTGACGGAAAACATCGTAAAGAAACCCGTGAGGTGTATAATGGGACCACGAGAAAACACCCGAAATACCTCAGCGCTTGCCAACCGTGGGCACGCTAGTTAATTAAGCACATGGCCTGCAGCAGTAGAGATTTAAAAACCTATTTAGAGGCTAAAAATTCCACCCATGCCGGGATACGAAGGCGCAAGAATATAATCACATACATACACTCGCGGTATGAAAATGTTTACCACCTTAAGGTTGGTAATTGCATGCACAAATCTATGCCACATGCTCGATGATATTATGATGTGATTTGATTAGGCATAGAGCATAGAAGAAGCAATAGAGATTCACTCAAGCGAGGTTACCATGGTTTTACAATCAATTTCTATTATTTCAATCCTAGTATTTTTGATAAATGTCATTGTAAAAAATTCAATTATGTCAACTTTTAAATAAAGAAAAGAGTTTCACCATCAAAACGTCATGAATACTCTTTTTGTTAGAATCGATGCGACAACTATTAAAAAGTAATACGTACCTAGATATAGCATTTTAGACTTTACTGCACACAGCGTGCAAAATAAACTAATTTGAAAACTGATAAACATTTTTAGACCGCGACCGTACATACATAACCTCACGCCTGTATCCCAGAGGGGTAGGCAGAGACCAGGGACTGCCACTTGCCACGATCCTGTCAGATCACCTTCGCTTCATCAACGTTCATAAGTCGTTGCATGCACGCACGCCGGTTCCAGGTACTTTTTATCTTAAGAATATAATCAGCAGAAAGTTTTTAGGCTACATAAAAAAAATGCTGCTGGATGCGGCAAGTTTAAGACAGGGCGCTATGGCGCTCATTAGGGGAGGGCTATGTCCAGCAGTGGACTAATATAACCTGAAAAAGAACATAAAAATGTCTTAATAATATTATAAACGCGAAACTTTGTAAGTATGGATGGACGGATGTTTGTCACTCTTTCAAGTAAAAACTACTGAATGGATTTTATTGAAACTTTACAATAATAAAAACCTATTTAGAGGCTAAAAATTCCACCCACGCCGGGATTCGAGAACGCGACCTCTGGCTATCCATGCCAGCACTCTTTCCAACTGAGCTAATGGGCGACTCACCGGCATCAGTGAAATTTCGAACCTCTTTACAATATTCTTTGTATTACGTACAATAACAGCTTATACATCAGAATAACACTAATAATACAATACATGAGGATATTGTGTGAATTGTCCAAAATATGGCGTGTATAAGTGTCAAGGAAGTAGGAAAAAATCTAACATCTGCGAGCTATTCTGGCGTGCGCTGCCAAAACCTTTGTACGCCACGCTAACATAAGCTACGTTATCAACCCTTGTCGGTCCCCACTGCTGGGGCACGGGTCTCTTCCTGCATCGCAGGAAGGTTAGGCCATACTCCACCACGGGGGCCAAGTCCGGGCTAGTGGAGGATTGTAAGACAGTGGCGGGCCTTACTGTCAGAAGTTATCCAGCCGCCCATAAGGCCTCTGACATGGCTTAACGACCGTCATTATATGACAGACGGCACCACTTAACGTGCCTTGCGAAGCACGAAAGCGCTCGGAAAAATGCCACTAGCGGTAGTCACGGGACGCTCACCCATCCCCTACCTGACCGCGCCTGTTGTTGCTTGACCAAGTGATTGATTCCAATCACTCGGTTCGCCTAGGCCACGAGCGCTTCCCTAGGCCACATAAGCTACTCGAAATACTAATCCTGCGCAGACGAAGTCGCGGGCAGGTATATAATAAAAACCCAATAGAGATGACTGGTGGCCAAGGGAGGGAAGGAGGTTGGTAGGCAGACCCCCGACACGATGGTCAGACGACATCGTGACGGTTGCGGGTCAGAGATGGATCAG
Source organism: Yponomeuta sedellus (assembly GCA_934045075.1). Taxonomy (NCBI): domain Eukaryota; kingdom Metazoa; phylum Arthropoda; class Insecta; order Lepidoptera; family Yponomeutidae; genus Yponomeuta; species Yponomeuta sedellus. The sequence continues at coordinate 7,638,763 of OW203750.1, forward strand.
GTTAGCACAGGACCGTGAGGAATGGCGCAGTAAAAAGGAGGCTTATGTCCAGCAGTGGGTTGATGTGGGCTGATTATAGATAGATAGATAGTGAAGACCTTTCAACGACCTTTGTATAGAAAACGAAGACATTGATTTGTTCACTGGTAGTATTTCCGTTATTCGCAAAGTTTTAACGTCTAAGTTCTATGACTTGGTTGAGGCTTCATTACTCATATAACCCATTAAAATGGTGTGCCACCTTCTTTCTTCTATTTTGGATGTACCTAATTACTGAGCCTAATGTTTCGTGTATTGTTTTTCTTTCACCTCTGCTAATTGCTTGTTAGTTTTCCAAATAAAATACTTAATAAATAAAAAATGACTAATCACGCAGCCAGCGAGAGTCAAACTCGCGTCCCATGCGATCGGAGACCTTACCCGCCCACCGCACTCAAGGCCTGCGGCGTGCGACGCCAAGCCGTCTGCGCGGGCGCACCGCGTGACCGGCAGCCATTTTTGATGCGTCTCCCTCGCCTCGGTGTAAATAGAAAGGTACACAGAAGGCCCTACGCGATACAGAAATAAAAATCGCCCAAGTGCGAGGCGGACTCGACCAACGGGGGTTCCGTATAAATTTGTTGGTAACTATTATAAATAGTTTTTAGAAATCGAGTCTCGCAGTTTTTTTGAAAATTGTTCTAAGCAATTAATTTGCGCCAATTATTATTTTACTGTATCTTTGTAGGTAAATATTTTATGTATTTTTCCTGTTTTACAATAGATAATATTCGTATCTTTTCTTTTCTCGAAGCTTTTCCCCAACTTCGAAGAAAATTTTTATTTGACTTGATTAGAAATGTATTATTATTATAGTTTATTGCACACGATACATTTGACAGGACATTACATAAGAAATAACAAGTAAAAAGACGAGCTTATCTCTGAAAGAGATTTCTTGCAGCAAACCTTAGAGGGTCGGAGAGGCAGTAAAAAGCGGGTCTATAGACGTGTTGAAAATAGACTACATAAATCTATAATATAAAAATGAATCGCTGAATGTGTTGGTAAGGGCAAATCTCGAGAGCAGCTGAACCGATTTCGCTAATTCCTTTTTTAGAATATTCCTTGAAGTACGATGATGGTTCCTAAGGAGATGCAAATTAAAAAAAATAAAGAATCGACCGTTAGGCAGTACGAAGTTCACTGGGTCAGCTAGCATTTAATATTATGTATTTAAGTTTAAAATTTTTCTCAATACTTGTAGTAATAGGCGATTTTACATCGTCGATTAGGTCAATGGAAAGTACCCTATTAATTTTGATTCCCTTGAATGTGGAGATATACTTTTTTTTCGGCATCATCATCAACCCATTAAGTATGTCCCCACCGAGGGGCACGGGCATTATTTTTTGCGGAATATTCGTATTCATTTACTCAGTTTGGTTACCAACTTTATCAATTTATTTTTTATGTAAACATGTGATGTTTAAAAACCTATTTAGAGGCTAAAAATTTTCAAGTGATATCGTTCCGATGTAAAACCTAACTGCAAAGTAGGTAGTCGGGGCTGTAAGTGATGCAATTTGAGTATAGTGTAAAGAGGTGCGAAATTTCACTGATGCCGGTGAGTCGCCCATTGGCTCAATTGGTAGAGCACTGGCACGTATAGCCAGAGGTTGCGGGTTCGAATCCCGGCATGGGTGAAATTTTTAGCCTCTAAATAGGTTTTTAAATTTGTCCTTAGCACGGGTTAGTGCATTAAAAATAAAAATAGTATAACATGTGATGTTGTCTTACTTATAATAAACAATAAAACTTTAACGACTAACTTTGTGCTTTATTTAAATGTGTTATTAATAATATAAACAGAAGACTGGAAAAAAACGGAATAAGCAGGTAAAAATAGTCAGTTCTAATCAAGATGTGACGTAGTAATTCTAAAAATGAGGGAAATCTCAAAAAGGTGACGTAATTTAATTTTTTTTGAAAATAATAGACATAATTAAAGAACTATAACAAAAATGTGTAAAGAGGTTTGCACCGTTACAAACTAAGGAGCAGCCGAGCATATACGGCCGTATCCTTTTTTTACGTTCTGTTTGACTCTTTAGCCTCAAGGGACAGGTAGACCTGAGTACCTATATGGTTTTAATTTCAGCTCGATACCTCATACACTTGCCAAGAAAAGGGTCTTGACAGACAGACGAACTGAGGGACGGACGGACATCAAAGTGATCCTAAAAGGGTTCTGTTTTTTTCTTAGATATGGAACCCTAAAAATCAAAAGTAAATTCACCCAACTTGCACCAAATCACTGGATAAGTAAATATGTATCCAGAGATAAACAGATGATGGACAGGAGGGCAAAAAAAGTTCCGTGAAGAATTTGCAATGAATAAATAAAATTTTATTCGACTTCGGGTTTCATCGATCATTTCTCTAATTGTCTTAATTATAATACTATAAAAAAACTAATAATAAAGAGGTAACTACAAAAGAGGTTCGAAATTTCAGTGATGCCGGTGAGTCGCCCATTAGCTCAGTTGGAAAGAGCGCTGGCAAGGATAGCCAGAGGTCGCGGGTTCGAATCCCGGCATGGGTGGAATTTTAGCCTCTAAATAGGTTTTTACAATTGTCCTTAGCAAGGGTTAGTGCATTAAAAAGAATATAATAATGTGGGTACAGCAATATCATTCCGATGTAAAAACCTAACTGCAAAGTAGGTACTCGGGGCTGCAAGTGATGCAAATTACTTCAGCCAGATGTCTCTGCCTGTACGTAATACAGATAATATTGTAAAGAGGTTCGAAATTTCACTGATAAAATTAAATGAATGATCAATTCATGCTGTGAAGAATTCATACCGATGTGCAGTGGGCACGCGTGGGTAATTAAGAACAATGCACTGCACTCCTTCACGCTCGTGTAGCTCGGATGTGGCTTGCCAGTCTCGACCATTTCAAACTGAAATATGAGGTGATCCGGCCACCACGCCACCATTCGAGCGACCTTCAACAAACCCGCAAACGCGACCTGTACAGACATTGAGGGCCAGTTACTGAATTGAGAATTCGTACTTTTGTAAGAATATACTAATGTTTATTATTGCAGACTCTGGCCCTGAGTCTAGCTGCCGTCTCACTGTAAATTGTATAGCTACATGATAATTACAGTAGCTGCAACTTATTGTGCGTGCCAGTCAGTTAATCAGAGAAATAATAGGGCCGTGGGCGAATTCGTTGCTTGTTATTCTGTTGTTTTTGCGTGTTCTTTGTGTGGTATTGTACATAAGTATTCGATTCAATTTATTTCAACTTTATTTTCTTCCGAAGCGCTCGTGGCCTAGTCGAACCGAGTGATTGGAATCAATCACTCGAGTTAAGCAACAACGGGCGCGGTCAGGTGCAGGACGGGTGACCGTCCCGTGACTACCGCTAGTGACATTTTTTCGAGCGCTTTAGCACGTTTAGAGGCCTCATGGGCGGCTTGATAACTTCTGACAGTTACGCCCGCCACTGTCCTACAATCCTCCAACAACCCGGAATAGGCCACCGTGGTGGAGTATGGCCTAACCTTCCTGCGATACAGGAAGAGACCCGTGCCCCAGCAGTGAGGAGATACAAAGGTTGATATCATGTTTGTCTGGCGTCGTCGTATTATTTTTACTTGTAATATTACGTACGCAGCCAGAGAAAGATTACAATCTCGTGGCCGTAACGAAATCGTTAAGCTCTGTATTCTGTAGGCCAGTCACCCAGCATTCTGGCTGAAATCCAGCGCTATTCACCATTTTCAAGGGACATACAAGGAGAGTTGATATCGACCACACTAGGATACCCTGCGTCGTGGGAACCAGAAACTTTTGAAATGAAATTAAAAGGTTTTATTCAAAGTAGCGCAGAAACTGCGGCTTAATGAACGTTACAATTCAAACTAGGTGTCCATTTCAAAATCTAGATTATTTTGGAGAAAAAATAGACAAAAACACTCAAACTTAGTCTTTTCAAAGTCCTTAATTAACAGAGTTTACATAATTATTTTAAAACATAGAACTCATGCATTGTATTGGTTTTAATTCCAGACATCATTGTTATCTAAATAATCCTTTATGTTATACATATAGTAGCCCTTTTGGCATATAGTGTACTTAACACATCTTTTTTTTAGAATATTCCTTGAAATACGAGGAAGGTTGTTATGGAGAAAAAAAACTTAAAGAATCGACGGTAGGCGGTAAGAAGTTTGCTGGGTCAGCTAGTATGAAACATTTTGACAAGACTTGGCATTCCTTCCCCCCGTTGCCGGCCTGACCGACACTCCACGCGTGCAAACAACAACTATAATTATAGGTAATCGCGTTTAACGTCGCGCGGTATTTTCCTATGTTTTCGCTCTCCGAAACGGTGCTTCAGGTGTTTTGGCGCGCGATAGCTGCGCGGGCGCGTGGGCGGAGGAGCTAGGCCGAGTTCGTCATCGTGGTTAAACAAAGTCGAAAAAAAAAATTACCTAATAATATGTATAATAAATGTGAAATTTGGGAAGATGTTTGGATGTTTGATACTCAATCCCGCAATAACGGACGATCGAAGTTACATGAAACTTGGCATACAGATAGACAAAGATTTGAATTAAGACATAGGATGCTTGATATCCCGGTAATGCGTTCCCGTGGGAGAATATTTTATTGTTAAAATAATCTTTTTTCAAGCCAATTTCATATGATATGATGTCAACTTTGCGTGTCCGTACTGCTGGGGCACGGGTCTCTTCCTGCATCGCAGGAAGGTTAGGCCATACTTCACCACGGGTGCCAAGTTCAGGTTGGTGGACGATGGTAAGACAGTGGCGGGCCTTACTGTCAGAAGTTATCAAGCCGCCCATAAGGCCTCTGATATGGCTTAAAGACGGCCATTCGTGAAAGCCGGCACGTAAATGTGAGTGCTTCACGAAGACATCTTAAATTTTATTTTTAGCATGTTGTCCCCAGCTAAAAGTAAAATTTAGCATGGTGTCCCTTTAATTAAGGTAGCATAGAGTTAAATCCTTAGTGCATGCCAATATGTTTGTTGACCTTAAATTAATAAAATATATAAAAAAATAAGTTTAAGTATTTGTCATATCCGTGCTTCGTAAGGCACGTTAGGTCGTTGGTGCCGGCTGTCATGTAATGACAGTCGTCAGAGGCTTTATGGGCGTCAGGACAACTTCTCACAGTAAGGCTCGCCACTGTCTTACAATCATCCAGCAACCCGGAATCGGCCGCCGTGATGGGTTGTGGTCTAACCTTCCTGCGATGCAAGAGGAGAGCCGTGCCCCAGCAGTGGGGACATGCAAAGGGGATCATATACATATAAACTAACTGACGTAGCGAACTTCGTACCGCCTAACAGTCGAATCTTTATTTTTTTTAGGAACCGTAGGAACCATCCTCGTACTTCAAAAAAATCTGAAAAAAGAAGAAACCTATTCGAAAAAGAAGGAATATTAAAAAAAAAGTATTAGCGAAATCGTTCAATTGCTTTCGAGATTCGCACTTACGAACACATTTAGCGATTCATTTTTGTATTATAGAGATTACTTTAGAGTATAGATATGCTGTGTGGTGTCGGCCTAGAGAATAGCACCAACCCAATTCTTCCCGCGGGTGTCGTAAAAGGCGACTAAGGGACACAAACCGGGCGGTGGGCAGCAGCGCCCCATGCAGCACAATTCCACCGAACTGCCATCCCCAACCCGCATTATGGGCATTACCCCCTATGATAGCACAATGTGGCGCTCTTTAGGGGAGGGCTATGTCCAGCAGTGGACTAGTATAGCCTGACGACGACGACGAAGATAGGTATGTTGGTGCAAATCATCCTGCAGGTGTTTTGGCAAGAAACGCTAAAATTACGTGAGATTTATGCCAGGTGGTGACGGATTTCATTTGAGGCGAGACCGCCGTGAGTGTCATCGCCAGATTTTATTTACGCTACAATACAATGTCACCTCGTAGCCCCGGCTCGCCCAAGAATCTCCCGAAGCCCCGGCTGCCTGAGTGAACTTTGGAGAACATAAACCAAATGTAGTCAAGCCAGGGAGGCTTTACCAACAATCTCGAAACGTCTTTCACGTAGCCTGCTGCGTCTGAGAAGAGAAAATCTGTGACAACCTGACCATTCACTGTGAAGGCGTGGAAAAGCAACGGACCGCCATCATTGGGAAGCCGGGGGTCCCTTCAGGAAGCCCGCAGTGACATCGGAGCACTGCTGGCTTTATGGAAAGAGATAGGCTGGCTGGAGTAAACTCACAGCTCCACTACGTACAATGGCCCAATCATGCGGCTAAGTGAGGAAATCTCAGGTCTAACTAACTGCCTGGGTGATCATAAACCATCACGAAGGTTAAGCAAGGGCCTTTGGGCCTCGGCTAGTGGCCATTTTCCGAGCGGTTCCGTGCTTCACAAGGCACGTTAAGCAGTTGGTGCCGGCTGCCGTCGTTAGGTGGCAGTCGTTAAGCCAATTCAGTGGCCTTAGGGCGGCTTAAAAACTTTTGTCAGTAAGATCAGCCACTAGTCTAGTATAGCAAGCCTCCACCAACTTGGATGACTTGGCTCCCGTGGTAGAGTATGGCCTATACCTTCCTCAGGGAAGAGACCCGTGCCCCTCGGTGGGGACATAATGGGTTGGTGATGTTGATGATGACAATGTTACAATTCAAACTACTTCAAAATCTAGATCACTTTGGAGAAAAAAGGGACAAAATTAACTCAGTCTTTTCAAAGTCCTTAATTAACAGAGTTTACATAATTATTATAAAACAAAGAACTCATGCTTTGCACTGGCTTTAATTCCCGACATCATTGTCATCTGAATTATCCTTTTTATTATAGTAGCCCTTTTGGCACAAAGTGTAGGTACTTTACACATTTTATTAAACGCATTTCAGACAAGATTAATATATCTTCAGATTTTATTATAGAAACGCATACAATGCCCCATGTAACATTTCCTTGGGAACGAAAGTTTATGCTTCGATATCAACCCTTGTATGTCCCCACTGCCAGGGCAAGGGTCTCTTCCTGTATCACAGGAAGGTTAGGCTATACTCCACCACGGGGGCCAAGTCCGGGTTGGTGGAGGATTATAAGGAAGTTGCGGGCCTTACTGTCAGAAGTTGTCAAGTCACCCATTAGGCCTCTGACATGGCGTATTTCATGACAGCCGGCACCAACGCTTAGTTTAAGGCCTGCGCAGACGAGTGACTTTTGTCCCCGAGGGACAAAAGTCCCTGAATCGTAAAAAATGTCGTCCGAGTTCTTGTCGCAGACTCAACGAATACTGTGTGCGGTCATTTTGTTCTGCGGAAATTGAGTGATGCGTACGTTATGGAAACATATATTCTGAGATTACATTATGTTGGATTCTATAATCAGCCCACATCAACCCACTGCTGGGCATAGGCCTCCTTTTTATTGCGCCATTCTTCACGAATCTGTGCTAATCCTGGCCTATATTCTGAGATTACATTATTTACATGAAGTTGAAAAGGAAAAGGCGTTTCAAAAGAAAACAACGAACTTTTGTCCAGACCGGTCTCTTCATGTCCTCGGTAACTTGAGGGACTTTTTCTACGGGGTACTTTTAGTCCTTCGTGTGCGTTATTCGATACAATTTATAAGAGATCTATATCAACGGATAAGAAAGTACCCGGAGGATAGTCCCTCGTCTGCGCAGGGCCTTTATGCTTATTTTTAGTATTTAATTGTATCAACAGTAGATGTTCATTGGACTGTCATGATAAACGATGAATGAATAACTGTAGTTCTATGAAACATGTTCCAGGTATGTAGACAAGTAGGTGGCGTCTGAAATAGCTTCTGTACACAAACGATCTCAAAGTCGTAACAAATTAGCACTAGACAAAGACAATGTAAAACTGAGTCATGCTTTATTTCTGTTTTTCACCAGTTTAGTTATGGCATTATTAGAGTTCCGCACCCAAAGGTTGAAAACGGGACTCTATTCCTAACACCCGTATTCCAAGACGTTCCTCAAAGTCTCCTCAACTCAATACTCAACGGAGGTTGAGCCGAGGAGAGGTGGAGACATATCACTGAATTAGTATTACCAGGATTAGCACATGACCGTGAGGAATGGCGCAATAAAAAGGAGGCCTATGCCAAGCAGTGGGTTGATGTGGGCTGATTATAGATAGGGAGATAGTATTACCAGTCAGTATTTGGAGTGTACTCGAGTGAGTATACAATCAATATAATCTGTGGTTTAACTCGAGTGACAACTTGGTTTTTTATGTTGGCAATGGTGATGGCATTGCTAAGTTTCACAGGCAGAAGTTTTTCTTTCTCGAGGAGGCTTTAAGGTAGGTCCCGAGGTACCTTAGCTTCGTACCTTAGATTTTGAAATGGACACCTAGTTTGCATTGCAACGTTCACTAAGCCGCAGTTTCTGCGCTACTTTGAATAAAACCATTGCAATTCATTCACTTGAAAATAATTAAATTGTTAATTGGTACGGGACCCTTGGCGCGCGAGTCCTAGTCGCACTTGACGGCTTTTATTTATCAATTTGTGTGGGTCACTATCATTAATCACGTGACGTAACCATGACTTATTAAGCCTACTTTAAGTGTAGGGTTAGCTGGAGCGGTGCTATCGCTGCGGTAAAATGCCGATCTCCCATTTGGGAGGTCCTCGCTGCGAATCAAGGAATGAAGGAATGACTTCGTTATCTAAGTCACGTACATTTGTGTAGTTGTCGGAGCAATACAGCCAGTGAACGAGAACCGTGAGAAAACTCGAATCAATCAAATCAATTTATTTCAACGCAAAGAATTTACGAAGCGCTCGTGGCCTAGGCGAACCGAGTGATTGAAATCAATCACTTGAGTTAAACTTAAAAAACAAGAATTTGTTTGCAATGTAGATAGAGAGACAGAATATTCTTTACTGTACACAGAAATTGCAGTAACATAAATTATGTGTATAAGTTTACTAACTGGTTCCTGCGACTTTGCGCAGGATTAGTATTTCGAGTTGCAGCGTGGCGTAGAAACATAATAATATTTTCTAAGGTTAAACACGAGCACTAGACATAATTAAAACTTGTTTTATACGGATTTATGCTCGTTTATTAGATTGTTACAATTTTTTTTACAATTTGTAAAAACTTTATAAACGAGCATAAATCCGTATAAAAACAGTTTTAACTAACATTATGACATTAAAATTATCACATAAATAATTTTCGAGTCGCGTTTGATAAATATCACACAATATGTTTAGTATTGTAGCCTAAGTGTTATTCTGATGTATCTCAGTCCGCGCTAATCGATACCAATCAAATAAAAATAATATTTACGATAATCTTTATCAAAATATGTAATAAAATACAAGTCGAAATAAAACCAATTTTTACAAAACGGAACAAAAACGGGAATTTTCGCATTGATTTTCAAAATATCGTGATTCAAACACATAGATCGCCAGTTGGCAATAGGCAGAAAAAAAATAGTTTATACTGGCATCACGTTTTTGTACGACAAATACAGAGAACGTCCGCCAATTTCATTATCAAGTGTTGTTGCGTTTCTTGAACATTCATTGTTCAAAAACTGTAATTAATCAGGTAGATGGCAAGGATTTTATTTAAGGATATCTAATGGTTGGAGCTTGGGTCACGCCCGTCACAAAATACATGGAAAAGTTAAGGCTATATTATTGTAGAGTTTGATTAAAATCCATTCAGTAGTTTTTACGTGAAAGAGTAACATACATCCATCCATACATACTTACAAACATTCGCTTTTATAATTATATTAGTAGAATAGGATAGTACAATTGGCTGTCTTCTTCTTCTTCAGGCTATATCAGTCCACTGCTGGACACAGCCCTCCCCTAATGTCCGCCACAGCGCAAGGTTGTGCCATCATTGGGGGTAATGCCCATAATCCCCACGCTGGGCATGCGGGTTGGGGATCGCAGTTCGGTGGAATTGTACTGCAGGGGGCGCTGCCGCCCATCCCCTGGTTTGTGTCCCTTTAGTTGCCTTTTACGAAACCCGCGGGAAGAATTTGGGCTGGTGCTATTCTCTAGGCCGACACCACACAGCAAGGGTAGGATAGTACAATTGGCTGCCTTAATACTAAAATCAATATAGTTTCAGATATAACGTCTGTGTTTACCGCAGACTATTTAAAACGCATTTGAGCAGTGTTTTAACTAATGGTGCATTTATAAATAGCACCTGATTAAGTTTTTGTGTGACGAAACCCTAATTTATAACTGAATCAGCTGTCGCAGGATACAGTGAGCTCATTGTACTGAAAATGATGTCATTATGACATATTCTTACATTGCACCATGGTTTCTGTACAAGGTTATAATAAAAGTTTAAATAAAATGCTATGTTTAGGTTTAAAAGTAATTAGGGATGCAAAGTTTTTTTTTATGATCGGATTTCATTTTACATTCTGATAGTAGACGTAATTTTAAGAAACTAATTTCATATTTTTCGTGATTAATCGAGTTTGTCATTGTTATAAAATGAATATTATTCGGCGTGACGTCATATGTTACATACTCTGTGTGTAGGTAGAGCTCGCGATTGGATTTGTTTGTGGTATTGTGACATGTGAATGACATCGATGTGTATGACAGGTGAAGTTGACAGGCCATTGGTAGTTTTTCCACAGAATAACTACTACCACAGACGATTTAACATGTGATGTCATCATAGAGGTCCTCAGAGGGCATATGAAGGGCATTTAATAGTAGATTATGCATTAAGGGAATAAAACCATGTATTACGTCATGGGCGGTATATTGAACCCTGAGCGGAGGGAAGGACTCCGAGTTAACTCCCGAGCGCAGCGAGGGAGTTAAATTTTAACTCCTGAGCGAAGCGAGGGAGTTATGTAGAGTCCTTAGGGTTCATACCGCCCGAGACTAAGACATGTTTTATTCCAGAGGTGAATACTCTACTTTTAACACCATCTGGGAGACAATAAAATTTTTCTTTTTTTTATTGGTGTTTCGCACGGTCACACGACACAGTAGTTCAGAAAAAAAAGAAAAAAGGGGTGAGTTTCGAACAACAATTCGAATTTCGAATTGCAATGCGGGGCTTCTTCATAGTTTTCATGCGAATTTTGACATTCTAAATTCAAATCACTTTATTCCCTAGAGAAATTCTTCATTATTATTGCCCTCGAGAGACAAGGCTATGCTTTACGATGATATTTGACGGTACGTAATAAGGCATTGTCGAGCAGGAGGTGTGAAAATATTATTATTTACTCAAAATAAGGCTCATCTTTTATGATAAAAATCTCTTACATTAAAAATACTGTAGTTTGGATGCTAAGCTCGAAATGGTTTTCGATTCAGGCTGTTCAATTTTTTTAGTGCATCCAGAATTCGGGATGCAAAAAAAAAAGTGAACTGCCTAAATCGAACATGTCACACTAAACCACAGACAAATCCAATCGCGAGCTCTACCTACGCACAGAGTATGTAACATATGACGTCACGCCGAATAATATTAATTTTAATTGAATAACAATGATAAACTCGATTAATCACGAAAAAAATTAAATTAGTTTCTTAAAATATCGTCTACTAACAGAATATAAAATAAAATCCGATCATAAAAAAAACTTTGCATCCCTAATTGGAGCTTGTGTTAAAGTACCTAGGTGATTCAACACCACTCATCCTAGGCATAGATTCGATATCAACCCTTGTATGTCTCGACTGCTGGGGATCGGGTCTCTTCCTGCATCGCAGGAAGGTCAGGCCATACTCCACCACGGGGGCCAAGTCCGGGGTGGTGGAGGATTGTAAGACAGTGGCGGGACTTAGTAGGTAAGTCAGAAGTTATCAAGCCGCCCATAAGGCCTCCGACATGGCTAAACGACTGCCATCACATGACAGGCGGCACCAACTTAATGGTCTATCAGTCAATATGTAAACTCTGTTAATGTTTATTAAGGACTTTGAAAAGACTAAGGCCAGTATTACAGAAGCGTACTCAAGCGCCGATCTCTACTTAAGACTAGTTTTGAGTATGGATTTAATTTTAGAACGTTACTTGAGTCGAGATTTATCAAGCGCGACTCAACTGAGTAATAGCTAATTCGAGAACGATACTTGGGTAGCAATCTCTACTCAAGTAAAGATCAAATCTGTATTTACTCAAGTGTGGTCTGAACCACGCTTGAGAGTCGATCGGCCAGTTATTATAATTGTCAATTTGGAATGTTTATTGCAAAATTCGTATATTCGAATACCTTGATTACTATGACGAAATAGTTAATGATAGCAGCAGCCGCTTAGGCATTTAAGGGACGCTCAAGACCCCTACTGCATGGATTCTAATAAGTGTTTATGTGCAAAAACAATTACATTAATATTGGTGTGATTTCATTGAAAAAATTTCACGCAACACTACCTACTATGATAACCAGGCAAGGACATCACAAACATGAAAGTACACCGGCCCCTTGTACAAACATAGGCCCACAGTGGGAATCGAACCCACAAGCTCGGTCTTGGTAACCAAGCGCCTTAGCGGCTAGGCCAACATGACAGTCACAAAAGGAATAAATAAAATAATCAGTAAAACAATCTCATTTGCAATTTTATTGCTCATAAAATTGGAAATAATTGAAACATATCCTATAAATCCACTGTGTTGAAGATGACTTTTTATCTTCCTCGAGGAGGATCCTCTCCACTGCGGTGAAGTTGAAGTTTTATGTACAACAAGCAAAGTTCCTCTCCACTGCGGTGAAGTTGAAGTTTTATGTTCAATGAGCAGGTTCCTCTCCGCTGCGGTGAAGTTGAAGTTTTATGTTCAACAAGCAGGTTCCTCTTCACTGTGGTGAAGTTGAAGTGTTATGTTCAAGGAGCAGGTTCCTCTCCACTGCGGTGAAGTAGAAGTTTTATGTTCAATAAGCAGGTTCCTCTTCGCTGCGGTGAAGTTGAAGTTTTATGTTCAATGAGCAGGTTCCTCTCCACTGCGGTGAAGTAGAAGTTTTATGTTCAATGAGCAGGTTCCTCTTCGCTGCGGTGAAGTTGAAGTTTTATGTTCAACAAGCAGGTTCCTCTTCACTGTGGTGAAGTTGAAGTGTTATTGTTCAAGGAGCAGGTTCCTCTCCACTGCGGTGCAGTAGAAGTTTTATGTTTAATAAGCAGGTTCCTCTCCGCTGCGGTGAAGTTGAAGTTTTATGTTCAATGAGCAGGTTCCTCTCCGCTGCGGTGAAGTTGAAGTTTTATGTTCCATGAGCAGGTTCCTCTCTACTGAGATGAAGTTGAAGTTTTATGTTCAACAAGCAGGTTCCTCCACTGCGATGAAGTTGACTTTTTATCTTTTACGAGGAGGACCCTCTCCACTGCAGTGAAGTTGACTTGTTATGTTCCACAAGGAGGATCCTCTCCACTACGGTGAAGTTCCATTTTCTCACACCTCGTTTCAAAACAGCGATTAATGTTCAAATTATACCAAACCGACTATGTACAGATATTAGTAAATTTAGTAAACAAACGTAAATAAACAGACAGACAGACGTCAAGAGAATTGTCGAATTATTTTAAAGCAGACATTTGTTACGTTCCGTTCTGTACTCAAAGCGAATAAACGAATTAAGAAGCGTGAACGTTTTGCTTCCTTTAAATATACGGTTCACTACAAACTAATGACGAAATAAAGAAACTTGGAACATTTTTATTTCCGAATACATAAAAACTATTTTAGTTTCCTCTGTATATTTCACATAATTTACTAAGTTTCATCGTCACGTTTTTGTAACATGCGTAAAACGGAATAAAAATCTACACTAGTATTTTTCTTGTCATGGAAAACAAACTTTGATCATAGACAATCTGATTGCAGTTCTGAATCTCTACATAAGCAGTGATTGGCTGATCTCTACATAAGAACTGTTTGAAAATAAAGGGAGTGCTTGAGCATCGATTTAGCGCTCAAGTAATGATTGAGTGATCTGAGATCAATCTGTGCTTGAGCATCGTTCTGTAATACCGGCCTAAGTTTGGAGTATTTTTGTCCATTTTTTCTCCAAAGTGATCTAGCTTTTGAAATGGACACCTAGTTTGAAATGGACACCTATTAAGCCGTAGTTTCCGCGCTACTCTGAATAAAACCTTTTCATTTCATTTCAGTCCACTAAATAGAGTTGAAAATCGACTAGCTACTTTCAGTGCGCTATATAGTATTACAAATGTACCTGCATCTTTCAATGTACTAAAAAGTAAGTCAATAAGTCGCCCATTAGCTCAGTTGGGAGAGCGCTGGCACGGTTAGCCAGAGGTCGCGGGTTCTAGTCCCGGCATGGGTGGAATTTTTAGCCTCTAAATAGGTTTTTAAAATTGTCCTTAGCACGGGTTAGTGCATTAAAAAGAATATAATCATGTGGGTACAGCGATATCATTCCGATGTAAAACCGATGCTAAATTGATGCAAGTTACTTCAGCCAGATGTCGCTGCCTGTACGTAAAACAGAGAGTATAGTAAGAGGTTCAAAATTTCCCTGACGCCGGTGAGTCGCCCATTAGTTCAGTTGGGAGAGCGCTTGCACGCTCAGCCAGAGGTCGCGGGTTCGAGTCCCGGCATGGGTGGAATATTTTGCCTCAAAATTGGTTTTTAAACCAGACTAACCGATAAGTGCAAGCGATAAAATAAAATATGACACGCTAAAATTATGTAAGAGTTGCACGACTTTAGCCTAGATATAAAACCTATAGATTGAATCCTAATCAATCTGTACGTCTAATAATATATCCCAAGTACATCAAATCTTAATCAAATCGAAGTAGGTGTATGTATGTGTATCATATATGGTAACAAAATGTATCAGTGCTCGTAACTTTCTTATCTAGTGGTATCACCTCGTTGGTCTAGTAGTATTACGTGTGATCAGCACGCCGGAGGTCGCGGGTTCGATTCTCTTTGGAGAATCATTTATTTATTTTATTATTTTTTAAAGGAGGAAAAGCAGAATTAAGAAACAACAAGCACTTAAGTAAACAGTAAACGACTTAGCTTATTGAATGTTTACACTATTTTTATTTTTAATGCACTAACCCGTGCTAAGGAACAAATTTAAAAACCTATTTAGAGGCTAAAAATTGGCTATCCGTGCCAGAGGTTGCGGGTTCGAATCCCGGCATGGGTGAAATTTTTAGCCTCTAAATAGGTTTTTATTGAATGTTGTTAAATCCTAAGCATTCCTCACCGCTAGATAAGAGCTTAGTAAGTATGCGATAAGAGTAAAATACATAACATTCATGAAGACAATCTCTTGTTACTTAAAAAGATACAAAACAATACAAAAGCATCTATGTATGAGAAGGCCGTATTATTGTACAAATAGCCTCGTTATCAACCCTTGTATGTCCCCACTGCTGGGGCACGGGTCTCTTCCTGCATCGCAGGAAGGTTAGGCCATACTCCACCACGGGGACCAAGTCCGGGTTGGTGGAGGACTGTAAGACAGTGGCGGGCCTTACTGTCAGAAGTTATTAAGCCGCCCATAAGGCCTCTGATAAAATAATATATAAAATGCATGTTGTGTTAGTTTACGTAACTCTTCTAAGTTTCATGTTATTGTAACCATGCTGTCTACACATGTTTTGGAGATTAGTCTGGATCTTGCATATTAATTAATGTTATCTTGATGATGTACTGGCTATAATCTGTTTTGTGTGCCTAATAAATTAAATAAAATAAAAACACTCCAAACTCCATACGTCGTACGACGCGTCGTAACTTTTTTTTTACGTTAACTTAGAAGTTTTTTTTACAACCTGAAGGCACTGTAGACCTGAGTTTACGTTTTCATTTCAACTCGATATCTCCACGCGTTCGAGTTGAACTAGTGGAACCTAGTGATTAGAATCAAATTACTTGAGTTAAGCAACAACAGGCGCGGTCAGCTGCAGGATGGGTGAGGGTCCCGCGACTACCGCTAGTGGCATTTTTCCAAGCGCTTCCGTGCTTCGTGAGGCACGCTAAGCCGTTGGTGCCGGCTGTCATGTAATGACAGTCGTTAAGCCACGTCTGAGGGCTTATGGGCGGCTTAATAACTTCCAACAGTAAGGCCCACCACTGTCTTACAATCCTCCACCAACCCGGACCTGGCCCCCATGGTGGTGTATCGCCTAACCTTCCTGCGATGCAGGAAGAGACAACAAAGTGATCCTATCAATATCAACCCTTGTACATCCCCACTGTTGGGGCACGGGTCTCTTTTAAGTTATCCTATACGGCTTCACTTTTCCCTTCTGAGGTAAGGAACCCCACAAACATTCTCTCACGTTCTTATTCCGTCTTATCCCGTCTGCGCGGATTTTTGTTCAAGTTATCAGCCGGACAATGGGGCACCAGTTGAGATCCTATTTGCCAGGAAACAAGTACCTAGGAGGAGCGGACGCACGCCGTGTAGAGGCCATTAACGACTTGTTGAATACGCTCGCTAATTAAAAGCATGGCGATCAGCGGCAATCAAATTGATCATAAGGCTGCGAGACACGCAGACAGCTCGGCTCTCCTGTTGGCAATTAAGCCCATAACACACGTAGCTATAACATATATTAATACGCCGTGCTATCACACTATTCACATAATATTATAAAGGCGAAAGTTTGTAAGTGTGTATGTTTTAAAAACCTATTTAGAGGCTAGAAATTCCACCAATGCCGGGATTCGAACCCGCGACCTCTGGCTATCCGTGCCAGCGCTCTTTCTAACTCGATGCTGCAAGTGGTTCGAAATGTCACTGATGCCGGTGAGTCGCCCATTAGCTCAGGGCACGGCTAGTACATATATATATATTACTAGCTATATATATATATATATTATAGTAAGCTACCACACACGGAGACGGTGCTATCTTCTCTATAATATAAAAATGAATCACTGAATGTGTTGGTAAGCGCAAATCTCGAGAGCAGCTGAAACGATTTCGCAAATTCTTTTTTAGAATATTCCTTGCAGTGCGAGGATGATTCTTACGGAGAGAAAAATGTAAAAAATTAAAGAATCGACTGTTAGGCGCTACGAAGTTCGTTGGGTCAGCAAGTTTATAATAAGAATAAAAGTTTTACAATTATGCAGTACCTATTGTTTTTTTTTAGAGCGGTGGCAGCTCAGTGGGCAGAACCATGGACTGGCAAGCGAGAGCCCCAGGTTTGATCCCGAGTGCGGGCATGTACCAATGACTTTGTTTAATTTCAAAGTTACGTACATTTGCGAATTTGTAGTCGCAATACCACACGCTCACGGTGAAGGAAAACATCGTGAGGAAACCCGCGGCTTGGTTGGCTCCGCACGTATTGACTAGTCTTTCCTGTGGGCTAGGCCGACTAAGCTGTCAGGGTGGTATAGGTGCTGGGCAAGCCTACACCATCTATAAAACCATGTCCCAGGCACTACAGCGTCGGAGTGGTGCCTTCACCCATCTCGTGTGAGTGAAGACACCACTGGACGCTGTATAAATCATCTCATTAAGTAGATGAAAAAAGGCCAATTATTATTTATTTATTGTTTATTTGAATTGCATTGATGTGGATTTCTATTAAATAAATAAATGAAACCAAAAATGTGTGTCTTGTTTAAGACTTTTGACTGCCGTCTAATCACCAAAAGGCGTTAAGTGTAATGAGTGGTCTATAAAATTAATGGGCTTTTAGTAATAGGGCGATTAGTAATGAGTTTCGTGATAAGTTCTTAGACGATATTATCACGAAGTGATATTATACTCTAACAGCCTTACTAATAAACTTGGTGTAAACATTGTATAACTATGCAGTGTTTTGTCTCTTTTCTTCCAACTGAAAATTACATTCAAATGACATGAACAAAACACTGTAACTATACCAGGCTTATACGGTGTTTATTAGTAAGAGCCAAGAGCTGTCCTGGCGAACTTTCTACAGCCACAGAATGCGTTTATACGATCCTTGTTACCATGGCAACGCAATAAATAATATCAAACCTTCTTTCGCTTTCGCAGCACCCCACCTACAATCAGTCTCAAAGCAAGGCCAGCATTGTACATAATTGTACATAAGTAGTAATCTTAATTAAAACTGTTTTTATACGGATTTATGCTCGTTTATTACATTTTTAGAATTTTCCAACGTTTCGGCACATTTTCAGGTGCCGTGGTCCCGGATGACTCGAGGGGACGGGCGTCTTTTGGAAAGCATTAACGGTTAGTTTACTGTCGGCAAAAATTAGAAAAGTTAATTATGAAGTTACGTTCCAAAATAGGCAAACCAATTATTTTTTATATAAAGTCAACATTATTGATTATTAGTAATTGAAGTTAAAATTAAATTTATTAAGTAATTACTTTACATGAACTTAAAAATACTGATTATTAATTGAAAAAGAAGAGTAAAAAATAAATTGAATTAATCTTAATCTTATACTATTTTTAATGCACTAACCCGTGCTAAGGAACAAATTTAAAAACCTATTTAGAGGCTAAAAATACGTACGGCTGCCTGTACGTAATACAGAGAATAGTGTAAAGAGGTTCGAAATTTCACTGATGCCGTGAGTCGCCCATTGGCTCAATTGGTAGAGCGCTGGCACGGATAGCCAGAGGTTGCGGGTTCGAATCCCGGCATGGGTGAAATTTTTAGCCTCTAAATAGGTTTTTAATCATAATCTTATTAATCTTTTAGTAATCTTCTTCCTTCTCACTTCATCAGTTCCACTAGAGTCAACGCACCGACTACTGGGACTGGGACTGGTGGTGATCTTCCTCCAACCCCTCGGCGCGGCAGCCAAACAGCAAGAGCACACGTTACCAGTGGTACAGCAGCCTTCACCGGTTCCTACCACCTGCGCGGTCCCCATGGTACTGTCGCCGGTGAAGTGACTTCGGGCCGTGTCGTAGTGGAGAAAAAGGCAGCGGGAAAAAAAAACTCCACTCTAACCATCTTTTCTCAAGTCAACTTAAACCAAATACATCTGGTAGTATTACACTCGTGTGCTTTCGGCGAAAACCGAAGCCTACTCTAGAGCCCGATGTGTGTTCTAAAAGCTAACAGACTGTAATAATATTGGCCTTTTTTTTTGCATCTACTTAATGAGATGATTTATACAGCGTCCAGTGGTATCTTCACTCACACTAGATGGGTGAAGGGACCACTATTACGCTGTAGTGCCTGGGACATAGTTTTATAGATGGTGTAGGCTTGCCCAGCACCTATACCATCCTGACAGCTTAGTCAGCCTAGCCCACAGCTAGGCCGCGTGTTTCCTTACGATGTTTTCCTTCACCGTTAACATGTGGTATTGCGACTACAAATTCGCAAATGTACGTAACTTTTGAAATTAAACAAAGTCATTGGTACATGCCCGCACTCGGGATCGAACCTGGGGCTTTCGCTTGCCAGTCCATGGTTTTACCCACTGAGCTACCACCGCTTCAACAGACTGTAGTATTATAAATACTAAGTTTATCGAAGAAATCTCCAAGACAGGTTGTTTTTCAGGATGCCAGCTGTTATCAACATTTTCGCGCACTTTTCAGTTTGATAAGCTTACTTAGAGCAAATAGTAAGTAAGTTCCTACAGGCGAAATTAGTGATTGTGTTATCTGGCCTAGGTTTCTCAGTCTCCGCTATTTCTTTCATGCAAACTTTCCATATGACAGCCACATTATTTCCTCAGTCGACTTGATAAGGGATAAGATTGCAAATAAATGAATTGAATTGAATTGAATTGAATTGCTTTGACAATGATTTGGGCACAATTTAGAATTTAGATAGATAGAGAACACTTTATCTATAATATAAAAATGAATTGCTGAATGTGTTGGTAAGCGCAAATCGCGAAAGCAGCTGAACCGATTTCGCTAATTCTTTTTCTAGAATATTCCTTGAAGTACGATGATGGTTCTTAAGGATGAAAAAAAAATAATCGACTGCAAGGCAGAACGAAGTTCGCTGGGTCAGCTAGTCTATAATATAAAAATGAATTGCTGAATGTGTTGGTAAGCGTAAATCGCGAAAGCAGCTGAACCGATTTCGCTAATTCTTTTTTTAGAATATTCCTTGAAGTACGAGGATGGTTCTTACGGAGAGAAAAATAAAAAACATATTATAGAATCGATCGTTAGGCGGTACGAAGTTCGCTGGGTCAGCTAGTTGTACATAAAAATGGAAATTATAGATATTTCTTAACCTAAGAGTACAAGAGCGGTTGTAGCGGAGCGGTGTAGAACGCCGGCTTCCCAATCGGGAGGTCGTGGGTTCGAACCCCGGCATGTACCAATGACTTTGTTTTCTAAGTTATGTACATTTGTGAAATTATAGTAGCAATACTACTCGCTGACGGTGAAGGAAAACATCGTAAGGAAACCCTAGTGTCTGAGGTGTTAGCGTACCTCAGCGCTTGCTACGTACAATGGCCCAACTATGAGGCTAAGTGCGGAAATCTCAGGTCTAACTAACTAACCTAAGAGTACAATTTGTCTCTCTTCCAGACAACCTTAGGATGGACTAATACATTAGAGAAGGAAGTGGGTTTACAAACGAAACATACAAAATGATAATTTCAGAGGTATATACAGCATGTATGCATATACCTCTGAAATTATAACAGTGTAAATAAATTATTTAGTGTTAAGACATGAGATTCCGCACTTAGCCTCATTGTTGGGCCATTGTACGTAGCAAGGGGTGAGGTAACCCTAGGTAGACTCTAGGGTTACCTTGCGATGTGTACTAGGCGTGATCGTTGCAAAGACGAACCGTTTTATAAGACCGTTTTGTGTTCCGCGACGATAGGACCGCTTTACGTTTCATTCTAAAGCAGTGCCAGCGACTCTAAAGCAGTGCCAGCGTTTGTTCGTCGCGAGACCAGTCCTTAGATTGTTTGACGCGGATATGTCCTTTAGTGCTATATTAATAGAGCCTAGAACGTAATGAGATCATTGCGACGTCGTCGTCGGCTCCTTGCTCGTTCCGTTCGTTTTGGTCTGTGATACAATAAAGTAATCTTTATGTCTATGAGTATACAGTCGTATATCGTGTAAAACAACTAATTTTTTCCGATGTTTCGTGATTTCGTCTCGTTCGCACTCGTTTGACCGTCCTCTGCGCCTTGCTCGTTCGCATACAATGAAACCAGTTGCGAACGAGGACCGTTTCGAGGACCTGTTTTCGTTCCAGAAAAAACGGTTGCGTTTCGTCGTCGAAAAATCGGACAACGACCCACTCCTAATGTGTACCGTTCGGTTACCTCGGGCACTGACTGAAAATCAACTCTGAGGGCTCACTCCCTCAGCACAACGCTCAGTCAGCTGCCTTTTGTGGCAACTTAGACACACCACAGGCTAAACCTACGTCTGGTTTTGTTTCGTTATTGTATATTTGGTTTATTTCTGTTGTGCACATATTGTGTTGTCTGGTTTCTTTTTTGTTTTTGCGATGTGTCTTGTTGGTATAATGTCTTTCTTCTTTTCCTTCACCGTTAGCGAGTGGTATTGCTATATAATTTCACAAATGTACATTAACTTAGAAAACAAGGTCATTGGTACATGCCGAACGTTTCGAACCCACAACCTCGCGATTGAGAAGCCGTCGTTCTATACCGCTCCGCTACCACCGCTTTCCTGCCCATAAGCGCCCGTCTCTAGGTTTCCAGAGCACCAGAATCCTAGCAGTGCTCTAATGTCACTTCTGGTCATTAGGATCTTCTTCAGGCTATATTAGTTCACTGCTGGACATAGCCCTCCCCTAATGAGCGCCATAGCGCAAGGTAGTGCCATCATTAGGGGGGTAATGCCCATAATCCCCACACTGGACATGCGGGTTGGCAGTTTGGTTAGTTAGTTAGACCTGACATTTCCGCACTTAGGCTCATAGTTGGGCCATTGTACGTAGCAAGCGCTTAGGTACGCTAACACCTCAGACACTAGGGTTTCCTTACGATGTTTTCCTTCACCGTCAGCGAGTAGTATTGCTACTATAATTTCACAAATGTACATTAACTTAGAAAACAAAGTCATTGGTACATGCCAGGTTTCGAACCCACAACCTCCCGATTGAGAAGCCGGCGTTCTACACCGCTCTGCTACCACCGCTCTTCGGCACTTTGGTGGAATTGTACTGCAGGGGGCGCTGCTCACCCACCGGTTTGTGTCCCTTAGTCGCCTTTTACGACACCCGCGGGAAGAATTTGGGTTAGTGCTATTCTCTAGGCCGACACCACACAGCATATTATCGGTCACTAGGATGACAGCTTTCAAATTATGCTGATCCATTGCTTTACCAGTCTCACAGTGAACCTCAGCCTTTGCTATGTACAATGGCCCAACTATGAGGCTAAGTACGGAATTCTCAGGTCTAACTAACAAACTATTGTGGGTAGGCAGCCAATGAGATGGCCTGACCTCATGGTCAAACTGGCAGGAAAAGACTGGATTCGGAAAGCTCAAGACTGATATGAATGATGTGCATTAGAAGGACCTACACTCAGCATTGGCTGGCTATAGGTCGAAAAGGAACTCAGTGATTGGAATCAATAACTTGAGTTATGTAACAACCGGCACAGTCATATGCAGGATGGCATAGCGAAATTTTTTCCGAGTGCTTCCGTGCTTTGTAAGGCACATTAAGCTATTATTAAGGCATGTTAGTTGGTGCCAGCTGCCATATAATGGCAGTCGTTAAGCCATGTCAGAGGCCTTATGGGCAGCTTGATAACTTCTTCTGACAGTAAGGCCCGCCACTATCTTACAAACCTCCACCAATCCATACAAACCAATCCATCCATCCATACCAATCTGTACCACAAATGACAAAGCTATTATTTTTGAACCGAAATTTTTAATATGCTTATTCCAAAGTAGAAAGGTTATTATTTTACCGTGATGTAACTAAAGTTAGTCAAGGAGTAAAAAGATATGCAACACTAAAATGGCTTCACTAAGGCCTTGAAAAGAAACAACAAAAATTGGCCTTGGACGTTTTTGGGACTATCGGTTCTTGTTTATCAAGAGTTATTAGACGGACTTCAATATAAATACACACATTTAAGTATAGGGACTGAAAGCAAATAACCACATGACCTGCTGCAGATTTTATAAGTATTGTGCATGTTATTAAAAGTATTTAAAAAGTTAGGTAGATAAGGTTAGAACAACCTGATTAGAAGATCCTCTGCAAGACCAAACATGGAATATGACACCCAAATGCCGATCTCAGTAACTAGATCATCAATTGAACAATCATTCAATAGATAATAGACAGTTTAAAAGTGAAAATATTGACATATTGCCAAGTGTCGAACACCTACCGTCTTGCCAGGGATTTGCTGGCTCAAAGTACTCGGTGACGAGCTGGTCGTCTTCAGGTGGGAAGGAGACTTTCCGCTGCCCCTTTCCAGGCTTCGGCAGACCTCCTTCATGGTCAGTCTTCGTGTTTATCGCAGTTGCGAGCTCGCCGTAAGCGCTGGGCTGCAGAACATCCGGGCATGCCGTTTTTCTATCAGGATCGGTAGACATATCTAACGCCGATTCTGTCACATATCACCTGCCCATTAGGCCACATTAGCTTTCAAGAATATCACACTGAAACAACGACCACAGAGTTGTTCTTGAACACTACACTCGCGACGGCACGGTCCGGTCGGTATCACATTTAGACGGCAGCGATGGGTTTGCCGGCCATCCTGTCCTTTTTTCACTGTGTTCCGTTTGGATGGTTTTCCGACAATTTTATTGTTCGATTCAAATCAAAACATTCTGCTCCTTTCATACACGATTTACCGCCATATTGGATTGATTGAAGGGACAAAAAGAGAGTTTCGCTGAATGGACGCTAGGAGGCGCCATTGTATTTCGGGTGCAGCCTTGGGCTAATCTTGAAACGCAGCTGTCAGATTTGCTACTCGACAATAGATGGCGATGCCACAGTAATAGAATTAGTTATTTATTTCAACACCAGAGGGCAGTAAATCCACTGAAGTATGTTACAAAATTAGTCTGGCTTCCCATCGGTATCAAAGAGTAGGTATATAACCACTAATCGGTATTTACGACCTCAAAGGCGATGACTGGTTTTTATTTTCCAAGAATTCTAATTATTGGAAATTAGAATTTTAGGGAAATTATTTCGTCTAAAAACCATAGGTACTAAATGCTATTCTTATGACGGTAGTCGTGAAACGAATTCCTTCCTTGGACAGTTCCTTCATAAAGTATGTTATTCAATAATTTTATTGTGTAAGCACGGATTTTTAACATCCGTGTGTGTAAGTGTGTCGTAGTTAATAGATACGTCGCTATTAAGTTTTTAAGATGATCTCATACATTTAAAACTTTTTATTTAAAAGTGGTATTAAAATTCTGATTAGTTATCTTTCCATCATACTTATAAAAAATACGTGAAGGATGGATGAATGTGAGATTTGGAAAATCTATTTTAAATAGCAACTGTTGTGTAATATCTCATGTCTATGCACACACAATAAATATTCTTTCATAATCTTCTTAATCATTCGTCTTCTTCATTCATCATCAATCTTCATCATTCGAAAGAGACCAGTAATATTTTTAAAAACTTATAATAACAATATTTTAATATTGTTCTGTGAGCGAGACCCAAAATAATTTTCTCACACATAAATTAATCTTATAATAGGGCTATTGTATCTAGCAAGCGCACACTTCACACTAGGGTTTCCTCACGAGAAGATGACGTTCTAGCTCCAGTTATCGTTATCAACCCTTGTACTCGTATGTCCCCACTGCTGGGGCACGAGTCTCTTCCTGCATCGCAGGAAGGTTAGGCCATACTCCACCACGGGGGCCAAGTCCGGGTTGGTGGAGGATTGTAAGACAGTGGCGGGCCTCGCTGTCAGAAGTTATCAAGCCGCCCATAAGGCCTCTGACATGGCTTAACGACTGCCATTAATGACAGCCGGCACCAACGACTTAACGTGCCTTGCGAAGCACGGAAGCGCCTTCGGAAAAATGCCACTAGCGGTAGTCACGGGACGCTCACCCATCCTGTACCTGACCGCGCCTGTCATTGCTTAACCAAGTGATTGATTCCAATCACTCGGTTCGCCTAGGCCACGAGCGCTTCACGTAAGCTTAATTAAGCTCCAGTACCACTGCTTTTTCCTCACATATATCTACAATATCACAGATTGTGATATTGCTTACGTACCTGTGTGCCAAATTTTATCTAAATTCAGTTTTGTTTCCGTCAACCCTTTTTATGTCCCCACTGTTGGGACACGGGTCTCTTCCTGCAGGTTAGCATATACTCCACCACCACCACGGGGGCCAAGGCCGGGTTGGTAGAAGATTGTAAGAGTGGGCACGGAAGCGCTCAGAAAAAATGCTACTAGAGCGGTTTCATACGGGATGGTTACACTACATACTTTCACATTAATTAACGGGATTTATTTTAATAACAACGCAAGACAATAAAACCACCTCGATAAATTGGTATATTTTTATTAATTTAATATAAAATATGTATGTACATTTGGCCAATCAATTAAGATAATTAAGTAGTCGGTGAGTAATCTTAATTATAACTAGAATGGAAATCATGAATTTCACAAACCCAATCCAATAGAAATTTGTCAGGATCGTGACAAGTGGCAAACTCTGGTCTCTGCCTACCCCTCTGGGATACACGTGTGACTTTATGTTACTTAAGCTTGTTTTATAGACCCAATCCCTTATCCCATACCATAGTCTGTGGCGAAGATTTCACAAGGAAAAGAAGACGTAACCACAGATTAGATAATAAGCTGACTCTGACGAGTGATTTAGAGGAATACCTAGTGTAAATAAGTTAGGCCGTTTAACTCCAATTATTCAAGCACAGCAAAATACTTTGACTCAATTCAGCAAAACGAGACGCACAATTTTAATGTTCATTGAGCATTGTATGGAAGTCAATACAAAAATTATTTTCACATTTTCTTAGTAAAAACAAGAAAAGGAAGGAATACAACTTTTGTCTCTTTCTCGCATCTAAAAGGCGCTTCGGGGCGCTATCTAGCGCCGCCAGTGGAAAAAATCATAACTAGTTTTATTACACGTTTTAAGAACACGAGAAATCTTAACAACTGTGAATACTACGTTTAGAACCTACTGTCTAGAACCTAAAATGAACAACCAAGAACTTTAATCACTTTCCGCCAAAAACGGGCGTTTTTAGCGGAATCGATTGAAGTTCTAGTCTATGGATCCTAGGTTCTAGACTGTAGACTCTAATAAAAAGTCGACATTGTTGTTTGGGAGACAGGCAAGCTGTATATCAGTCTCTCTGTATAGACAGTTCTCACAATTTCGTTAAACGCTGTCAAGTTCTTATAGTGAAATCATAAGTCAGCCTAGAAATTCGAAATCATACCTAAACAATCTCCTTTCTTCTGTCCATACAGGGTCCAAATAAATCATTAGATATTTGGCAACTTTGTAGATCATGTAGGTACCAAAGTACTGTACGACACTTCTATATCTATAGACTCTACGACACTTACAGTCTATTTATTCTTACTTGTCCAATTTAGTAAACAAGATTCTAACCTTAAAATTGAGATTAGATGCCTAAACTAGACATTTTTTCGCAAATTGATGAACTATCATCATGAACTATGTTTATAAAATTGGCAGCGGGTTATCTAAAAGAGTGTTCCAAGTTAATGGCAGTTTTGGACTAAAAAGTCACAGTTTAAGGGTAGAATCTTGTTTACTAAATTGGACAAGAATAAATAGACTGTATACATTAGTTTGTACGTGCAGGAAATTGTGTAATCTAGTATGTATATCATATCCAAATTAATATCCAACACAGGTACCTACAACATAATCCACTTGGTCACTTCACACATCAATGTGCCCAGTGCATGAGTGAGGCGTAGTGACTGCCCACTTGATAGATCAAGTAGAACTAGTAGAAGCATCTATACAAATGAAGCATACCATACTAACAGTAGGCTTACCCTGTTAAAGCCCTACGCGGTGCTAAACAGCACCACAAATTGAAAAAACATCATATTTTATAATGGAAAAGTTTTGGAAAAAGTGAACATCATTAATGTTAATAAATATAGTTAAGTACTCTTTCTAGAAGCTACTGACATAGCCTAGGTCCAAGAATCTAGGACTGTAAAGCAGATTTGCCAAGAATGGCAGTTTTTAGCGGAAATCGATTAAAGTCCTAGAGTCTAGAACCTAGGTCTTTAATCAGTAACGCTAAAACGCCAGGCCTACAGTCTAGAATCTAGACCGTAGGCTCTGAAAATAGTTGTTAAGATATTGTTGTTCACTTTTTGAAAAACCTATTATAAAACATCAAACAAAATTTAGGAGCGGAGCTTCAACAAGTGACGTTATTGCACTATTTATATTTTCACTGGCTGCAAAGCTATCACCAATTGACACACAATCAATCATCAATTTTCAAAATCTTAACCCTGTGCACGTCCTTATACGGAAGCATTGCAACTGACGCAGTCCTCTTAAAAGTATGTAGAAAGGTTATGATGGCTAGTTTCTTTGGCATTGCGACAATGACAGTGTGTCCGTCTTCCCCCTCAATGATATCTATTTGTACAATAGGGCACAGGTCAGATAGCACTGGGCAATCAATTCGCTCCATAAAATTGTACTGTTTGATCGGTTTAGCCTCATACAAATCAAATTCGCCTGCAGAGTTGGGTGCATAGTAAATCCGAAGGACACCCAAATTTGAGCCAACAAACATCATTTCTCCGTATGTCCTAACTGTGACAACGTTACGCAGAGGCCCTTCTGGTATCGTGTGATTTGAAATGTACATCCACTGGAAATAAACGCGCCAGTCCAGGCGGTCAAGTAAATTGAACTGTTTCAAGCAGTTCATTATGTTAGTTACTTGTTCCAAAGTGCAGACGTAGACTAAATCGTTGCCGACTACCGAGTATATCTTGCGTCGAAATGACAATGCGTGCAAATGAGTGGTGTACCCCAGACACATGATGCATTCTTCACTCTTTTTTATGAAGTGACTGCGTAGGTCCGGATCATCCGTGTTGACATAGAAAATTTCTTCATCTAAATTCACGAAGTACACCATTTTGTCTGTCAACAGGTAGGTCTTTATGTTGTCAAAGGACACTCCAGTTTCATTTACCTCTCTGTGTAGAACTTTGCGTACAATGTAAAGGTGCAGTTCGAATCCCAGAATGGCCATAGTATCTTTGTTCTCACTAAACCTTAAGTAATGCCCACTAATAGAGTCTCGTTTGGCCTGCTCTAGGGTCTCAATATCATAGTAAACTATGGAGCCTTTCTTGTGGACAGCTATGAGGCCGTTCTCCAGCACGTTGAAGTCCATTATTTCTTCATCGACGCTGGAGGCCGAGGCGAACTCGTTCCGAGTCTCACGGGCCAAGGCCAGCTTAGGCCATAGAGATAGAGACTTGTACAGGTTGAACCAAGATAGGCCCGCGCGAGCCCGCAATCGCGCCGAGAGGTAGACATTGTCAAAATCGCGTTTGCAGTGTTCCCGCCATAAAGTGTCACTTTTATTGAGGCTGTCGATGAGGCAAAGCCAGCGGGCGCACACTCTGCGGCATTTAATCAGGTCCTTCGCGTCCAAGAACGTGAAGATGTACAGGAGAACTTCTGTAGGCTGTGCGGCCAAATGGGAAACGTTCTCCTCCGACATTACGGCTAAGTTCTAAATGACACCGGGCTATTTGCTGTTGGAAATTGCTGGGAAATGCAGCGCTTTGCGATTTTTATCGGTCCATGATAGGTTTTCTGCTTTTTGCGCAGTTATTTGCGGAATCGATTACAATTTCTTGACGTCGTCCATTGCAGCCCATTTATTTTTGAGTTGTCAATGTCATGTTTTTTTTTTTTTTTTTTTTTTTTTTTTTTTTTTTTTTTTTTTTTTTTTTTTTTTCATGAAGTCATATCCACAGAACACATTACATGTCAACAAGCGAATCATTATTCTCAGATTAATTAAACAGCTGATTTCTCATTCGATGATTGCGTGAATTGTTATACTTTCTTTCGTAGACTTAAGCCAGTTTCTTGAATTAAGCCAGTTTAGTGAAAAAGGCAGTTCAATAAATTAATATATAAAGCAAGTCGATCGATTATAATTTGAATCAAGGTGAGGAGTTAAGCTTTGAACGCATCCTTCAATTATTTCTTTTATCTTATATGTTGGTAGTACTGGCGCAGAGTAAAAAAAAAACAATTCAAAACAAAAATGAACGGCCGTAGAAAAAAAATTGCCGATCGCTGTTGGGTGACACTTGTGTCCGCGGAAAATTTTTGAATATTTATTTCAATCTCACTCAATCAGGGCTGTTTTTCGGATTTTTAACGTTTTTCACAATAATAAGAACTAAAAACTAACATTCCATGAATCGTCCGCCTCCGGACCCCCCGGACCCGCCGGATGGGCAGGGTGAGGGCATCCCCCCCACTTCATTACTGTCCAAGAATCATGACCGGAAAAGGCCCAGGAACCATGACATCGACGTGGATGACAAGCGCTTTGAAGGTCGTAATAAATCTAAGTCTGTAGACCCAACTGAAACCAGGGCCTCGGTCCAAACAACCTTTTGGCACCCCAGTTTGGAAGAATTAAACTTAGCATACGATCTAACGGACCCAGGCCCATATGTAGTTCATGTATCCCGGTATGAGTCGGATCAAGCGGCGGGCCTATCACTAAGACCTATTACTTTCGGAAAATTTATGTTTGAAAACCTCCCGGCGGCTGACATAATGAGGGACGGGATAAAAAGTGCAGGGCGTAATAGAGTGGCTGTAGAGTTTAAATCTGCAAAAGGAGCCAACGACTTCTTGAAGTCGGATGCCCTTAAATTACATAAATACAAAGGCAGTATCCCATCATACGGGGTCACACGTATGGGCCTCGTAAAGGGAGTCCCAGTCGAGTGGCACATGGAAGAATTTGTAGATTCTGTGACGCTCCCGGACGGCTGTGGTATAATTTTAAAAGCAAGAAGACTAAATAGGAAGAAAATTGTAGATGGCGAAGCGCATTTCATCCCTACCCAGTCTGTCGTACTGACTTTTAAAGGACAGGTTCTCCCAAAGAGGATATTCTCCTGCTTTACATCCCTTCCAGTAGAACAATACCGATTCCCCACCATTCAATGCTACAACTGTTGTAAATTTGGTCATGTAGCGGCCCAGTGCCGTTCAAAACCTTGCTGTTATCGCTGTGCACAACCTCATTCGGGGTCAACCTGCTCCGTACTAGAAGAAAGAGCAACGTGCATTTTCTGCTCTTCCTCTCACTTTGCGACCAATAAATCTTGCGCGGAGCAGTCTCGTCAGAGACTCATAAAGGAAGTTATGTCCCAGGAAAGCATTTCGTTCCTAGAGGCTTCTGCTCGGTTTCCATCTGTAAGGAAGTCATATGCTGAAGTCTCTCAGGCCCTCTTTTCCCCTCCATCGCCTCCCCTAGTAAGCCAGCCCTCACAATCCCACAGAAAAACTGTGTTCCACTCCCCCCGCCCTCGACCCACCTCTTCAGGTGGATATGATATTCGAGCCCACAAAGCTATAATAGCTCCAGAAAGGTCGACAGCCCCAAATGGATGTGCTCTCCAATCATCTTCAGTATCGCCCAATGAAAACCTCCTGGAACTCCTTCTTTCAGCCCTTATCAATATCCTGTCCAAATGCTCAGATTCTATACCGTCCCACGTCGCCGAAAAATTGAACGTTCTTTTAAACTTAAATAATGGCCCCATTGAAAATCCTTCAATGGAACTGTAAAAGCCTTCGTTGCAAGAAGTACGAATTAATATCTATAGTCAACGAGTACTCCCCTGTTGTCATTGCTATCTCGGAGACATGGTTAGTTCCAGAGACGCGATTTCGGGTCTCTGGCTTCTCGTGCCTTCGAGATGATAGGGACGACGGCTATGCAGGGTGTGCTTTACTCGTGAAACGAAACCTTCAATTTGGAATAATCCCTCTCCCTCAACATAGTTTACATATGAACTTAATTGCGTGTAGAGTAATGAATGTATCTGTCCTCTCCGTATATATAGCCCATCCTCATATTTCTCTACTCCCAGAGCTCTTCTCAATTATCTCCAATCTTCCTCAGCCAATCCTCATCCTGGGGGACTTCAATGCTCACCATATGGCCTGGGGGTGCTATTCCAGTGACTATTTTGGAGTAGGTCTGCTTGACCTCTGTCATGACCTTAATATCTGCCTTCTAAACGATGGATCTCCAACCCGAAGGGTTCCCCCTTCCCAAAATCCTAAGACTGCAGTAGATTTATCTTTGTGCTCTCCGTCTCTCTCCTCCACCCTAACTTGGGAAGTCCTCCCCAGTACGTATGGTAGTGATCATTTCCCGATATTGATCAAATTCCCTGAAAGGTCTGTTCTCACTGCTTCCCAACCTCCCTTACTAAAATACAGACTAAACAAGGCTAACTGGTCGGGGTACGCAACAACCTTGGATGAAAATATTGATAGCCTGTCTACCGATTTACATTCGAACATACAAACATCATACTCGAAATTTATTGGAGCCCTTAATCAAGCGGCAGATTTTAATTTCCGCCTTAAAAATAGCAAACAACATAAGCCATCCCCGCCCTGGTGGGATGAGGATTGTACTGATGCGGTGAAAGCCAGGAAACTGGCGGAATTAAAATTCAATGAATCGATGACGATGGCTAATTATGTTAACTATAAACACATCGCAGCGCGTACTAGAAGGACCTTAAGCAAAAAAAAGAGAAATGGGTGGACTAGATTCTGCGAAGACTTATGCCCAGCTACCCCCTCGGCGGTGGTATGGAGAAACGTCCGAAGGTTCCGCGGCTCCATGAATATTGACAACCTTTCTTCTAATGATCCCTCCATATGGCTTGACAAGTTTGCGGATAAATTAGCTCCTCCCACAGCCCCCTCCTTTGATTCTCTCCCTTCCCCTCCTATATACATCCCTTCGTCTGAGGAACTTGAACCTTCGTTCTCAATGACAGAATTACAGTCAGCTCTCGATGGTCTAGTGGACACTTCACCAGGAATCGATGGTATCCCCTATTCTTTCCTTGTAAGAGCTAACTCTAAAGCAAAGCTGTATTATCTGGCCCTAGTGAATCGTATTTACGACCTCGGTTCCATTCCCGAATCCTGGAAAACCCAAGTGATTCTACCAATACTAAAGCCGGGTAAAAGTCCGATAGACCCTACGGCTCGTAGACCAATCGCGCTGTCCTCAACTCTGTCTAAAGTACTAGAGCATATGGTTAAAAACCGCCTAGAATGGTATCTAGAGAATAAAAAGATCCTCTCTGAAAGCCAGTTCGGCTTTAGGAAGGGTATGAGCACGCTTGATAGTCTTAGCATCCTCACAACAGATATCCAAATTGCCTTTAAACGTCAACAATATCTAGTTGCAGTCTTTTTAGATATAACATCGGCTTACGACAACGTCCAGCTCCCACAATTGAAACAAAAGTTACTCCACTACAATATTCCAAACAAAATTATTCGATACTTATGTAATTTATTAATGGAACGATCAGTTATTGTCAGGCACCCCGGCTCCAAAGCTCCTGCTCGGCGTATATGGAAGGGCCTTCCGCAAGGATCTGTCCTAAGTCCTCTTCTTTTCAATTTTTATACATGTGATCTGGAAAGAACAGTAAACTGCTTTTGCAACGTCTTACAGTATGCTGACGACTTAACTTTATATTTGGCTGTGAATAACATTGCAGAAGCCACATCACGACTGAATTTGGCACTGTCGTATTTAGGTCTATGGCTGTCTAACCATGGATTTTCACTTCCTGTTGCGAAAAGCTGTGCTGTTGTGTTTACCAGAAGGTATAGGATCCCTAATCTAAATATCCAAATCGAAGGACAATCCATTCCAGTAGAAAAAAAAGTAAAATTCTTAGGGGTCGTCCTAGATTCGAGGCTGAACGGTCAGGCACATTGCAATTACATCAGCCAAAAATGTGAACAAAACATCAATATCCTGCGCGCTCTTTCGGGTGTATGGTGGGGTTCCCACCCATACTGCCAAAAACTCCTTTATAATGCTATCATAAGAAGCCACCTCGACTATGGTAGTTTTGTTTTGGAGCCGTGCTCCAAGGCGGCTGCGGATACAATAAATCGCTCCCAATACAAAGGCCTCCGAACAGTGATTGGGGCGATGAAGTCGACTCCGACAAATGCTCTCCAAGTGGAGTGCTCAGACCCTCCCCTACACATACGAAGACAATACCTTTGTGACAAATTCTTACTCAAAATTTCCCAAAATTCGAGCCATCCTTTATGGAGTAAGCTTCAGGTACTATCAGACTTATCCGTTCCTAATAGCAGCTTGAAAGGTTCCTGCCTTCTAAAAAGTTTCAAAATGATTACCCAAATCCCCTATACAATCCAAAAATTTAACAAATGCCCCCTCTTTGATACGAGTTACAATGCCCTCCAATTCTCCCCCCCTGTAGTTACTAGTTTTGGCATTGATAAGAATTCCATATTTGCGGAGAGACAATACAGAAGTATTAAGGAAAGAGACTGGAAAGATTGGCTTCCTATATTTACAGATGCTTCCAAACTCTCAGAGGAAGGTGACGTGGGAGCGGCGGTATGGGTTCCCAGAACTAAGATAGTTCTCAGTTTCAGACTGCCCCCATTATCCTCAGTCTTCACGGGAGAAGCTATTGCAATCCTTGAAGCAATTCACTACGCTGAAAATCATAATGTTGAGAGATGCATCATCCTCACGGACTCTCTTAGTACCCTTTATGCGTTACAAGCAAACCCCTTCAAAAGTAAACAGAAATTCCCTGTAATACTTCAAATTAGAGAAGCTTTGGCAAATTCAAATATAAATATTACCATTGCTTGGATTCCAGGACACTGTGGTATTGTTGGCAATGAAACCGCCGATACCCATGCTAAAATTGCCACTCAAATTGGGGACACCCCTCATTATGAATTAGCTGCACATGACTTGGCCCCCTTGGCCGGCTCACGGATGAAGAAATCCTGGGATAATGACTGGAAGTTCTCTCAAACCATTAAAGGCAAACATTTTGCCGAAATTCAGCCTGTCATCCCGTTGAAGCCATGGTTTTTTAGGTTTCGTGATTTGGACAAACGAGTGACCTCAACCATTTGTCGTTTACGCTTAGGGCATGCCTGCACACCGGTCCACCTGGCTAAGATCCGAGTGAGAGACAACTCCCTTTGTGAGTGTGGTTTGGACGACGGTTCCGCAGAACACCTGCTTTTCAGTTGCCCCAATCTCCGGTTTTCTCTTATGGATGTCCTGCCTGATAACATTATCCGACCTACTAATCTTAAGCTTATCCTCTCCCAGGCAAATACACCTCTTGTTTATATTATAGGTAAATTTCTTTCAGACAATAATATCAAACTTTAGTTTTTTCAAAATTTTACAAAAATAATAAGGGAAATTAAAAAAAAAAAGACAAACAGTTCTTATTGACTCAAAATTCTGACCGAGCCTTGTTCGCTTGTGATTGGCTATAGTCTTGTCTAACACGTGATATTGGCGAAATTGTACTGGACAATCAGTGCACTGAGTCCATAAAACAGAATTGAATTGAACGGCCGTATTTTATAATTTTAGGTGTTTCTGAAATAAAACTTGTTTTTTATAATGTCGGCTTTTAAAACGCTGAAAGACGTAAGCGCTGGCTTTGACCAGCATTTGCAGCAGTTAACCAACAGTTTATTTTGTGCCAGAGTTGGGGACAGCCTTGAAGAAGTTGTTGCTAAGAAACTTCGGGATATCAACTTATTTTCGTCTAAATACCACCTTCTACACGGCAAAGAGGCTGCTTGTACGTATTTCATTCCTTATAGCTATGTTCTTACGCAGTATTCTGTTTTATTTTCTAGTGTTAGACTAAAATATCCAAAATTCCCCTCCTTTCCCGTGATACACTTGCGTAGTCGACCCGGGTGGACCACGGGGTTATTTTTTTGCCCGTGGTCCTCCTAGGTGGACAAGTTAGTTACCGTAGATGGGGTGCTCACGGGAATATTAGGGCAAATGCTTTTCCACTATGATTGTATTTTCATATATTATACAATTACCAGGTTGACGGGAAATACATTATTTTCAAATTATTTAAATCATGTTAAAGGTGGACCACGGGAAAAAAACAACCCCGTGGTCCACCTGGGTGGACTACGCAGTACGCAGGTGTACCGCGGGAAAGGAGAGGTCATGGTGTAACAAAGGGTGTGCAAGGGAAAAAAAAAAATTCGCAAAAAAATAAATGGGTCCCGGTACCCCCTCCTTTTTATATGTTTAATCAAAGGAGGGCATCAAAATGAGCAACTTTGCCCCCTAAAAAAAAATCTCTAAATTAAATATTTCAGATTTTACAGGCGATTAAAGTTTTATACCTCTTATATTTTCAATTCTAAGGGGAGCAACAAAATGAACAACTTTGTCCCCTAAAAAAAATGTCTATTAGGGTACTATGGTATGGTAAGGTTTGTTCGTTGTAGCATTTATTTACCTACCATTGTTGCTTGTGGGTAGAAATGAAGAATTTTTTTATAAGCGTCCCACTTCTGGGCACAAAATAGAAAAGGACTTAATTAGTTAATACACAAGCAGCTTTAAGCTGATGTATAGCACTTCCATGCATTTCTTACCTTATTATAATTAAAAAAATACTAATAAACTATCTGCTTCTCACTCATACAATATGAACAGCAATATTATATGAGTAAGAGGAAAATAGATGTCCAGTGTCATTGCTCACAGACAGTAGCAGTAGCATGAGCATGTGTGTAAGTGCTCGTGGCTTAGCCGAATCGAGTGATTGTAATTAATTACTTTGACAGGCGCAGTCATGGGCAAGATGGGTAATTGTCCGGTGACTATCCTTCTTGGTCCCTTTTTTCTGAGCGCTTCCGTGCTTCGCAAGGCATTTTAAGACGTTGTGGCCGGTGTCATGCAATGGCAGTCATTAAGCCATGTCAGAGGCCTTATGGTTGGCTTGATAACTTCTGACAGTAAAGCGCAACACGATCTTACAATCCTCCACCAACCCGGACTTGGCCCCCGTGGTGGAGTATGGCCTAACCTTCCTGCGATGCAGGAAGAGACCTGTGCCCCAGCAGAGGGGACGTAGTACGAGAAACACAATGACAGACCGTAATAAATCTAGCATCCAAAGCAAATAATACATATACATACATACCTGCATAGATTAAAATGTGTAAGGTATACAATTATAACTGTAATCATTGGGATATATTATCAAGTATCAAATAAATAGGTTTGTACTTATTTTAATAGGTTTGTCCTGATAACTGTATAACCAAATTAAGGAAAAATGGTCATTAACAAAATGAAATGTGTAACTTAAAACATCATAAAGATCCAGAAAAAGAATGTTTTTGTACCTATGAATTTAACTACTATCCCACATTAGGTACTTGTATGGTTGTACCCATTGTTGTTTCTACATCAGCGGTAGTTTTATTATTTATACCCTGTAAATATTCATTAATTTTGAATTATTATTTAAATATAAAAAAAAAAATTTTGTTTATTGTTCAAAAGCATAATGTGGGTTTGTACATCACTTAAACTATTTATATATTAAATTTTAATTGCATGCTCATAATTTTCTTAGTTGTTAACAGTAATTTATTTATCTATGTATCTTTTTTTACAATCCCCAAAAATGTTACATTCTGCATGTGTGATAACACAAAAGACGTAATGGCACCCTTAAGGCTGTTCTTAGACATCTTCTTCTTCAGGGTATATTAGTCCACTGCTGGACATAGCCCTCCTCTAATGAGCGCCACAGCGCAAGGTTGTGCCATCATTGGGGGGTAATGCCCATAATGTTGACTTTTCATGATGGTTTAAGAAACATGGTTGTAACATTTTTTTAATACAGTTGCTTAAAAAGTGGGCGTATTACAGGGACGTATAGCGTGCGGAAAGTGGGCTACAGTGTTGCCAGATACGAAACCTGAAAATGCGGTACCTGTACTTTAAAAAAGCGGATTTTCAGAAAAAAAAAGCGGATTTTTTTGTCATTATATAATATTATACAATACCGATTGTTCTTTGTCCGTTTATAGGTTTTATATGTTTATTCATACTAGGATACTATAATTTATAATTAAGACTGAATATGCACAGATAACCAAGTCAAAATTTTTCACGCATGAATGAACTAGAGTACCACTACTATTATGTGGCCTGCTGCATAGACTACACGCACGCCCGCATGAACGCACAGTGCACTGTCTATATGCATCACAGATTATTGCACCAAACGGAAACCGACGTGTTGAAAGTTGAATGAAGCGGAACGGAACGGAACGAAAGCAGAACCGCGTTAGTAAAAAGCGGAAAGCGGATCCACTATCAGAAAAGCGGAAAAAAAGCGGAAATGCGGTGCATCTGGCAACACTGGTGGGCTATTAACACTCGTGCTTTTTTTTACCTTTCCCGCACTTCGTGCGTTTTCTTTCCCAACTGTCAAAATAATGTCTGTTAAAAAGAAAATCCAACCATGAAGTTTTTACTAAAAAAAAATCATAGAAGTTTTTATGAGCAACTAATTTGTTGGTTGTCTGGAAGAAATTGCTTTTAGCAATAAGGCCGCCAATTGTACTTTGTATCATTACATGTTTTATAATATGTGCTCTGGTGTACAATAAAGAATATTCTTATCTTATCTAATTTGTTTCAATATCAGATTTAATGATTTGATTGTATGATTGTATTTGATTAATAAAAAAAATCTACTGAAGACTTGGCTGTATGGGCATAGTTCCCTTTGCCTACAAAAAATCTCTGCTTATATTTTTTTACGGTTGGCGCCATTTTCCAAATAATTTTTCTTTACTAAATTGCTTATTTTTTTCGCAACTGTATTAAAAATAGTCGTTCAGTACAGGTGCGGAACCGTCATTGCAACTTGTTCCGACTGTCAACCCTCGCCTTCGGCTGCGCCTCGGCTCGGGTAGACATTTGTCGGAACTCTTTGCAATGACAGCCTTTCCGCACTTGTAATGAAATATACTATTCTGGTTGTGCAGTAAAGTGATCTTTTTGTAAAAAAATTACGTATTATAAAACAAGTTTTTTTTTAATTTCAACAAACTTAACTATCATTACAGGGAGTCCCTAATTCAATAGTTGAGCTAATAATAATGAACAAAACACTAATAATAAAAGAACAATTACATTACAACTAGAAACACACAAATCTTCTTCTTCTTCTTCAGGCTATATTATATAGTCCACTGCTGGACATAGCCCTCCCCTAATGAGCGCCATAGCGCCCTGTCTTACACACAGTTACAGTCTATGAATTATAAATTTTAATAAGATTTTTTTACAAAGTTAACATTTGAGTAGAGGCTTTTGTGAACTCGTTCAGCGTACAAGTAAATAATTATGATTTTTATTCTATTGGTGGCGCTAGTGAGCGCCCCTAAGCGCCTTAAGGTTTATTTCATATTCCTAATTTTCCCAGCGACACCGGAGACCGCCGAAAGGGTCCAGAATGGTGGCGAAGTGATAGCTGAGTACGAGCAAGCAGCACAAAGGCATATCCTGAACCGGGCCGCCGCCAAGTCGCTGGTGAAGAGCCGAGCCGTGCAGTCATTGCTGACCACACCGGACCGGAAGCTGATACCGGAGTTACTGAATAGGAAACGGTTAGTAACATTATAGTATACGTTATACATGGTGAGAAGCGCTCGTGGCCTAGAGGAACCGAGT
Organism: Yponomeuta sedellus; assembly: GCA_934045075.1. Taxonomy (NCBI): domain Eukaryota; kingdom Metazoa; phylum Arthropoda; class Insecta; order Lepidoptera; family Yponomeutidae; genus Yponomeuta; species Yponomeuta sedellus. The sequence goes on from OW203750.1 coordinate 7,677,566, forward strand.
GATTGGGATGAATCACTAGGGTTAAGCAACTACAGGCGCGGTCGCTCGTAGCCCGGGTTGCCTGAGTGATCTTAAACGATCACGAAGATAAGCAACACAGGGCGTGTTCAGTGCATCGGTGGGTGCATGGATAGTCTATGACTAGCGCTAGTGGTATTTTTCCGAGCGATTCCGTGCTTCGCAAGGCACGTTAAGCCGCTGGTGCCGGCTGTCATGTAATGATATTCGTTAAGCCAAATCAGAGGCCTAGGGCGTCTTAAAAACGTCTGACAGTAAGACCAGCCACTAGTCTTGCAGGCCTCCAGTAAGTACCTTCCTCAGGGAAGAGACCCGTGCCCTTCGGTGGGGGCATAATGGGTTGATGATGAGGCGCGGTCAGGTGCTGGTTGGGCGACTTGCTACCGCTAGTGGCATTTTTTCCGAAGCTTCCGTGCTTCGCAGGGCAAGTTAAGCCGCTGGTGCCGGCTGTCATGTAATGGCAGTCGTTAAGCCAAGTCGGAGGCCTTATGGGCGGCTCGATTACTTCTGGCAGTAAGGCCCGCCACTGTTTTACAATCGTCCACTAACTTGGACTTGGCCCCCGCGCTATTTACTTACCCATGTTATATTGTTATCTATACATATAAAATTCAAAGTCCTGACTGACTGACTCACTCATCAACGCCCAAGCCGTTGGACCTCGGAAGCCTGAAATGTTGCACAGAGGGTCTATATAATTATAATGTAGGCAAGGAATAAGACCGCAATTTTTTTAAATTCAACCCCTAAGGGGGCGAAAAGGGTTGCCGAATTTTGTATGAGAGTTATAAAGAATATAATCTAATTTTCTTGAAACTTAAAATAAATACTCCTCAACACAATTGATTGAACACGTGTTTCGCCGTTTCTCTAAATTTAACCCTTAAGAGAGTAAATGGGATTGCAAAAAAGTCCACGCGGACGGAGTCGCGGGCAAAAGCTAGTTATTTACCAAAAATTTATTTAAAATTTATTAGTTAGTTACCAAAAATGGTAGTTAGCCAGTGTCGGCTAGGTCTACCTCACGATGGGCTGGTTGAGAGAGCGGAATGGGAGGTGATGTGAATGGACTTACTTGGTGATGGTGGATGATGGCTCGCTTTAGCTGTTGGGCAGATGATGAGCGGTGATGGATGAGCTGATGCGTCCAGCGTGCGGAGAACACTCCTGCACTGTTCACTTATATAGTCTAATATTGTCAATGTATTGTTCTTTGAGCTGATAAAGTTTCTTGGTCACCAAAATGTCTATCACTTCACGAGAATTCGAGCACTTATCACGCGCGTATGTCACAGTGCGAATGTGTGTGCAGATGGCTGGATAAATTAGTAGCGAGCGAGCGGCACGAGCGACGGCACCGGGACTCATATTATCCTAGAAATATTATAAACGCGAAAGTTTGTAAGTATGGATGGATGTTTGTTACTCTTTTACGTAAAAACTACTGAACGGAACTTTACAATAATATAGCTTATACATCAGAATAACACATAGGCTACAATATTTTGTGATGACATTGTGTGAATTGTCCAAAATGTGCGTCGATAAGTGTCAAGTAAGTAGGAAAAAATTGACATCCGCGTGCGCTGCCAAAACCTTTTGTACGCCACGCATAAGCTACTCAAAACACTTATCCTGCGCAAAGTCGCGGATACAAGCTAATATATCTATTCTGTATATGACATACTAGCTGACCCAGCGAACTTTGTACCGCCTACCATTGATTCTTTAATTTTTTCTCTCCGTAAGAACCATCCTCGTATTTCAAGGAATATTCTAAAAAAACAATTAGCACAATCGGTTCAGGTGCTCTCGAGATTTGCGCTTACCAACACATTCAGCGATTCATTTTATATTATAGAAGATAAACATTTCGTGTCAGTGTCCCTTGTATTTCCCCACTGCTGGGGCAGGGGTCTCTTCCTGCATCGCAGCAAGGTTAACATTCGTGATCGTTTAAAATCACTCAAGCACCCAGCTCTACCAGCGGTTCGAGTTCCTAGCGGTTCTTAGGAATAGGGCAAGTAAGAGGTCTATTGTTGTATACGCGTTACCAAGTAATTTATTTGCACAGTATTCCCACTCACAGACTGACACATCACACTACACTTTTACATACCATGTATTTAGGCACAAACTTTTCAAACCGTTCAATATTTTTTATCATTTTATTATTCACGCGCACACGCGACTAACCCGCAATATGGTCTCGACAGAATATCAGCGTGTAGCGGTGCAAACCTCTTCACACCATTTAAAAACCTCTTCACACCATTTTTATTTCTTTTTCTAACTATCATTTTCTAATATTTAAATTACGTCACACATTTTTCGATTTCCCTCATTTTTCATCACTACTACTTTACCCTTCGACCAGATCTGACTATTTTACCTGCTTCTCCGCTTATCCGTTTTTATCCAGTTTTCTGTTTTATTAAAATATTATACAACTAATCTACAAATAAAACCACACCTGAAGTCGTTCCAGAGTTTATTATTGTTTATAAAGATATACAACGTTCCAAGCGTTGTAGGCAGATCCTCGGTGGCTCCTACAAAGCATGCTGAGTCGGGAACCATTTTAGGGGCTCAATACTTTAAACAAAACATCGATTATTATTATTCTGTTGCAAATCCGTATTTATTTAATCCATGTTTATATTTCTATGCCTTCTTTTATTTAATTTGAAAATGTCTTTTCGCCCATTATTTGTTTTCTATTTTTCTTACTTCTTTTTTCATCTGTTTATTTATAACGTACCTAGTGTAAACTTTGTGTACCTATATATACAGGGTGTCCCAAAGTTATGGGCCATGGAGGGAAAGTACCTTAAATATCATAGATAGGGTATTTTGCTCAAAGAAGACTTTATGTTAATTTTAAAAGTTAGTAATTCCGCATTCAAAGATTTTCTAAAAATTTCACGTTCTCTTTAAAAATCTCACGTTCATTTAAGAAGAGTTATTATTTTTTGACCATTCTTTCTATTGACATCATAAAAGTAGGGGTGTTTTCTTTTTACATATTAAGTCGGTTCGATTCCCAGGCGAGGCAAGTAACTTTTAGAAAATCTTTGAATGCAGAATTACTGACTTTTAAAAATAACATAAAGTCTTCTTTCAGCAAAATACCCTATCTACGATATTTAAGGTACTGGCCCTTCATGGCCCATAACTTTGGGACGACCTGTATAATTTTCTTGTTGTGTTTTGTGACTTTGTTACCGTTTTGTTGTTTTTAGTATTGTGCCGTTAAATAAATTATTTCTCTCTCTCTCTCTATTGTTTTCTCACGGCAGCCTGTATCACCCACAGCAAGATCCTCGAGCGGCTGACCCGCCTGCGCTCGCTTGACGGCGAGCTTCGGCACCTGGATTCGGTGCTACTGGAGCGCCAACAGGAAGAGGCGACGGCGCGCCGGCGCTGGGACGAGCTTCTAGGCGAGCTGAGGGCGAGGAGCCTGGCCGTGGAGGGCGGACGCCGAGCCACGACGGATGCCCAGGAAAATCTGATCTTGACGTGAGACCCGGGCCTTGAGAGGCTATTTCACAGTGCCAAAATGTGCGAAAGAATGATGTCTTGAAAGAAACTTTATTTTTTTATATTTTTTCTCTCTGTAAGAACCATCCTCGTACTTCAAGGAATATTTAAAAAAAAAGAACGAGCAAAATCGGTTCAGCTGCTCTCGAGATTTGCGCTTAACCAACACATTCAGCGATTAATTTTTATATTATAGAAGATGTACTTTATCATCAGTGGCCTTTAACATATACGAAAGATGCTTTAAACAGCAGCCGTGTCAAGTTATTTGGTTTTGGCACTTGCGCTGATGGCTAACAAGGCCTATACGAGAGCGACAGGGCCGGTCGCAACGTCCGCAAACAAATTGATATAGTTATGAATACTCTAACTTCACAAATGTACGTAACTTGGAAAACCTAGTCATTGTCACTCTTGGTGCATGCCGGTTGAACCCACAGCCTCACATATTAGAACCCAACGTTCTAGCCCTCCGCTGCCACCGCTCGCTAACTGTGAAGGAAATCATCTTGAGGGAACCTGAGCGTCTGAGGTGTTCGACTACCTCAGCGCTTGATATGTCAATCCGCGGTGGGTGCGCGTGGCATTTAAGCCCTAGGCTACGCGCGCACGGGTTACTTTTGTCACCGTGACTGTTTCGTCACTCTTATCAAGACCGTGGATATGTATGGAGATGCGCGTATGTTACGACGTGACAACTGCGTGACATTTCGCGCATCTCCATATATATCTACGGAGTGACAAAAGTAACCCGTGCGCGCTTACAGAGAAGGCCTATGTGCCCTACACCCGAATTTTCGCCGCTTCTGACTTACTCTTACTTTTACTTCAACTTCTTGCTAAAGTGATTGACTATATTTTAATACATTGTGATATTGTCGTTCAGGTGTTTGTTTTGGCGTGTATTTTTCTTTCTATATTTTTGCACTCATATTTACTTACTGGATTTATTTTATTTGTATTTTACATTATCATTTAAAATTAATAACATCTATATCTATGTGTTGTATTGTATGTATATATGTGTATGTGTGTATACATAATACACTTAGATACATATATATATCATATATGTATCTAAGTATTTAAGACGACCCTTTTACTTTTATATTTGTGTACCTATCCTATTCATATATCCTATAAATGCACCACGACACGCACCTCGTAGGACCATTCAGTTACCTCGGGCACTGACTGAAAATCAGCGCTGAGGGCTCAGTCCCTCAGCACAACGCTGAGTCAGCTGCCTTTTGTGGCAATTTAGACGCACCACAGGCGAAAGCTATTTGTGTGTTTTTTGTTTCGTTTATTTGTATATTTGGTTAATTTCTGTTGTGCTCATGTTGTGTTAATTTTGTGGTTTTTTGTTTCTGTGATGTGTCTTGTTGCTATAATAAATGTCTTTCTTTCTTTCTTTCTTTCTTTCTTTCTTTCTTTCTTTCTTTCTTTCTTTCTTTCTTTCTTTCTTTCTTTCTTTCTTTCTTTCTTTCTTCTTTCTTTCTTTCTTTCTTTCTTTCTTTCTTTCTTTTCTTTCTTTCTTTCTTTCTTTCTTTCTTTCTTTCTTTCTTTCTTTCTTTCTTTCTTTCTTTCTTTCTTTCTTTCTTTCTTTCTTTCTTTCTTTCTTTCTTTCTTTCTTTCTTTCTTTCTTTCTTTCTTTCTTTCTTTCTTTCTTTCTTTCTTTCTTTCTTTCTTTCTTTCTTTCTTTCTTTCTTTCTTTCTTTCTTTCTTTCTTTCTTTCTTTCTTTCTTTCTTTCTTTCTTTCTTTCTTTCTTTCTTTCTTTCTTTCTTTCTTTCTTTCTTTCTTTCTTTCTTTCTTTCTTTCTTTCTTTCTTTCTTTCTTTCTTTCTTTCTTTCTTTCTTTCTTTCTTTTTTCTTTCTTTCTTTCTTTCTTTCT
>OW203750.1:7683217-7800717 GCA_934045075.1 Yponomeuta sedellus
ATTCTTAGAAGCTCGGGAAAAGTTTTTAAATTTTGTCCTTAGCACGGGTTAGTGCATTAAAAATAAAAATAGTATAATCATGTGGGTACAGTGATATCGTTCCGATGTAAAACCTAACTGCAAAGTAGGTAGTCGGGCTGTAAGTGATGCAATTTGCTTAAGCCAGATGTCGCTGCCTGTACGTAACACAGAGAATAGTGTAAAGAGGTTCGAAATTTCACTGATGCCGGTGAGTCGCCCATTGGCTCAATTGGTAGAGCGCTGGCACGGATAGCCAAAGGTTGCGGGTTCGAATCCCGGCATGGGTGAAATTTTTTAGCCTCTAAATAAATAGGTTAATAACACGTTTGTTCTACGACCGACAGAGAGTGACAGACCTTTGGATGCATTCAAGGAAAAACTATGTACACTAAATTAGAGAGTTCGTTCGTTCAGTTTACATTTCAACAAGGGCTATGTCCAGCAGTAGACTAGGTATAGCCTGACGGCGATGATTTAGATAGAGTAAGCTATCTGGATGGGGCAAGCTGAAGACAGGGCGCTATGGCGCTCTTTAGGGGAGGGTTATGTCCAGCAATGGGCTAGTATAGCCTGATGATGATTTAGATAGAGTAAGCTATCTGGATGGGGCAAGCTGAAGACAAGGCGCTATGGCACTCATTAGGGGAGGGCTATGTCCAGCAGTGGACTAGTCTAGCCTGATGATGAAACTCATCATCATCATCATAAGTCCGTGCTCAGTTTTCGCGCCCTTTTTGTGCACGAATTTGACCAATTTAACGATACCCCACACAATAGGTGGGAATTCTAACAATTCAATTCAAAAGAATTTTACCCACGCTATACAGTAGACGTGATTTTTTTACCACTAAGTTAGGTGAAGGTTATTTACCCTAAGCTTTAATTTTTCATGATTTTATCCTACCGTTTTGTCACAATGTCTAATATGTACATATTTTGGCTAATTTCAGCTTTCTAGTAGGTACTGAGTCTCTGAGCTGAGCCGCGGACCGACGTTACGGACGTTGTAAAATTATAGGGGTCCCTTGTTGACTACAGAAACCTACGAAATTACACGTTGATTGACCAAAAACTGTCGCCAACCATGTACACACATCATAAATGTCCCTTCGGGAATCTACGTTCGCGCAGACTAGGAAGAAGTGTAACGAAAGTACCCGAAGCTATAAGTACATTCAAAATGATCTTTAACCGATACGGTTAAGGTGCAGAATTGATTGCCGCAGTAGCGCTACCTACTTCGCTCACGGCTAATATTGCCAAACTAATAGTCACCTGCATCGATGACGTTGAATCAACCAATAGCAACAAAGGCGCGCGGCCTGCCATAAAATAAAACTATCTGATTGGTCGATCAACTTGCGCACATCCAAAATTTGGTCATCTGCGCAGGTACATCCGCGAGACTTATTTCTTGTGTAGCACTGTAATATGGTTCCTCCTTTAACCGCGGGACCCTACGAGACTAGCGAAAACAAAATACCTTTTTCCTGAATATATCGGCATACGTAATGTACTGAATGAATATCTTCATTGAAATCTGTGCTTTCAATTCCCGGCTCCAGAACACATTTTCCAGGGACCACGCTGAGTTAGATCCAATGAATTTGTGAAGCTCCGCTTTCGGGTCACTGCGCCGATTCTGGCCCAACTTAAGATCATCATCATCGACCCATTATGTCCCCACCGAGGGGCCCGGGTCTCTTCCCTGAGGCACGTATAGGCCATAGTACCTATGTGTTAATCCAAGGTGTCAGGTAACTCCATACCTAATTTTATTTAAATCGCTCCAACCGAACACGTGAAGAAGTGACAAACATACACACTCACAAACTGTCGCCTTTATAATAGTATATAGTGTCATGTGAAGTGTGATGAGGTCATGTGATGTAATGTAATGTGATCTGAGTGCTTAGTGCGAGTTTTTTAACTACTCGATCGCGTTAACGTAAACTCATATTTCTATGGCATCGAGGAAGCGCCACCTAGCGACAAGTATGGAATTTAAAATTGCTGAGTGCGAGTTATAATGGTTTACGTTAAGAAGTGAACACGTTTACTAGCCAAAACACGAATAAACGTGAGTGCGAGTTGTACTGTGAAAGCGTTTTGCCAGTTCGAACGGTTAACTTACTCATACTCACTACTCAATGCTCGAATAACGCGGTAGTAAAGTTATTCGATTGGATCTGTCAAACTCGCACTAAGCACTCTGAACTGTGCTGTGATAGTGTGATAATGATAACATCTATCTGTAGATAGATAGAGAATATGCTAATTTTATTTTTAACGCACTAACCCGTGCTAAGGACAATTTTTAAAACCTATTTAGAGGTTAAAAATTCCGGAATACTTACGGTAGAGAATACTTTATTGCACTATCTATATAATTGAGGGACTGGACCACAAGCAGCGCGCTGACCCTATGCTGATCTGTGACGCTGTATAAAGACGCGCTCACACTGCGCACCTGAATCAGTTTAGTGCTGGCCGGCTGGCCGTGGACGCTGAGAAAAAAGTTCGAAAAATATCAATAAAAAATCTGTGTGACGATAGAATTGAAACAACCAAAAAACCAGGACGCACATTAGGTAAGCTTTAGATTTAGCATTATTGTTCTTCTTCTTCAGGCTATATTAGTCCACTGCCCTCCCCTAACGAGCGCCATAGCGCAAGGACGTGCCATCATTGGGGGGTAATGCCCATAATCCCCACGCTGGGCATGCGGGTTGGGGATCGCAGTTTGGTGGAATTGTACTGCAGGGGGCGCTGCCGCCCACCCCCCGCTATTATTAGCATTATTATTATTTACTTTAATTCTTTATTTCACTAATTAGATGAGTAAATGTACAAGGGCGTGCTTAATAGAATAGAATAGAATATTTATTGGGCAAAAACATTAGTACAAAGCTTTTACAAAATGGTTTTACTTAATGCTATATACAAAATTAACGATCAGCTTCTGGCGCTGTGCTAGGTTAAATTAATGCAGGAAGCATTCTCTTCCAGCAAACATTTGGTGTTGAAGAGACACGCAAAGGAGTAGTGCAGGAAAAGAAGGTGGAATACAATAATAAACTTACATAAACATAGGAAGATAACTCAGGTATAGGTACCCACAGGATCAGAGGGGGGGCTGAAAAATAAAATTATGAAAAACTTCTATAATAAACTTCTATAAACGACCTCTGTGGCGTAGCGGTAGCGCGTCTGCCTACCATGCAAGAGGTCCCGGGTTCGAATCCCGGCTGGAAACAAAAAAAAAAAGTCCAGGTCTTGGATGTTTACATGTTTGTGATGTCGTTGTTTCTGGTTCCCACGACACAGGGTATCCTAGTGTGGGGCCAGAAGCAATGTATGTGCCTGTATGTAAATGTTATGTCATGTTATGTTTATAAAGCGCTCCCCATCTCCTGCTATATTTAAATCTAAAGTAGTAGAAATCTTTCTCTCCAAATATTTTCTTTTTGTCTGTAGGTAAATCCCATTTATTGTTCCTTTCATGCTTGCTATTATAAAAACATACATAAACATAACTTAATGTTTATAATAGTATTTATCTATGTAAGTTTATTTTATTACATATACGTATGTATATAAATATTCAATGAGCACCAGCTACCCGTCTCAATTTCTCCTTCAGCAATCTTTCCGATTTAAGGTTGCCTGGAAGAAATTGCTATCAGCAATAAAGCCGCCAATTGTACCTCTTCTTTTGTAACTGCTGTCTCTGTAATTATTTTCCGGTGTGTACAATAAAGAATATTCTTAACTTATCTTATAAACAAACGATAATGCGTCGATAGCTAAATGACGGCCTCGGTGGCGCAGCGGTTTGGCACGCTGCTGTAAAACCGAAGGTCTCGGGTTCGATACCCGGCCGGGACAAACTAGGAAACGAACTTTTCTAGTTTGTCTCGGGTCTTGGATGTTATCTATGTATTTATTGTATTAAATCTATCGCCGAGTTAGCACCTATAACACAAGTCATTTAGTTGTACTTAGTATAGGGCTAAAGAGATCTGTGTAATATGTCCATGAATATTTATTTACTATTTAAATAAATAAATAGATATAATAAGTATACATACTTTACATAAACTCACGGCTGCATCCTGAAGGGGTAAGCAGGTACCAGGGAGCCAAGTTTCACTTCATTTGCAAATAATACGTACACGACTCTTGAGACTCATGACTTGAATTCTACGTAAAAAGTCAAGCGACAGCCAAAATCTGTTGTGGTGAGTCAGAATTTGACAGTTATTGTACTGAGTACTTAGTGCGAGTTTGACAGACCCAACCGAATAACTTTACTACCGCGTTAATCGAGCATTGAGTAGTGAGTATGAGTAAGTTAACCGTTCGAACTGGCAAAACGCTGTCACAGTACAACTCGCACTCGCGTTTATTCGTATTTTGGCTAGTAAACGTATTAACTTCTCAACGTAAAAACCATAAACCATTACAGCTCGCACTCGGCAACTTTAATTTCCATACTTGTCGCTAGGTGACGCTTCCTCGATGCCATAGAAATATGTAGTTAAAAAACTTGCACTAAGCACTCTGGAAAGTCGACGTAAAAAGGGAAAATTCTAAAATCAAGAAGAACAGCTCCGGTTGCTTCAAAATTCTGACCGAGCCTCGTTTGCTCTCGATTTGTCTAACACGTGACTAAAGCAAACTTGTACTGGACAATCGAAATAAAATGAAAAGGTTTTATTCAAAGTAGCGCAGAAACTGCGGCCTAATGAACGTTACAATTCAAACTAGGTGTCCATTTCAAAATCTATTTATATATAGATCATTTTGGAGAAAAATGGACACAAAACTCCAATCTTCGTCTTTTCAAATTGTTAATTAAATCAGTACAGTGAGTCCATAAAGCAGAATTGAAATGAATTGACGTTAAAAGGCGTGACTCACGTCGTTTTACCCCAGGCAGGGACTGCCACTTGCCTCGATCCTGACAGACAGACATAACATAACATTTTTTTTAAATACAGGCAAATACATTGCTTCTGGCCCCACAGTGGGATACCCTGTGTCGTGGGAACCAGAAACAACGACATCACAAACATGTAAACATCAAAGACCTGAGGTTTTTTTCGTTCCCAGCAGGGGTTCGAACCCGGGACCTGTTGCGTGGTAGGCAGATGCGCTACCGCTGCGCCACAGAGGCCGTCAAAGACAAACTAATGGTTTATCAACGTTCATAAGTCGTTGCGTGCATGCACGCCGGTTTCAGATACGTTTATAAGCTTAACTTCAGCGAGCTTATGCTTAAGGCGCTTCGGGGCGCCACTAATGGAAAAAAATCATAACTTGTTTTATAATACATTTTAATCTATAAGTGGACAAGAGTAATCTTAACAACTGTGACAGTTATTTTTAGAACCTGGAATCAACTATGAATTTCCGCCAAAACGGCCGTTTTTAGCGGAAATCTGTTAAAGTTCTAGACTGTTGATCCTAGGTAGTAGACTGTAGGTTATACTATGTATTTTTATTTTTAATGCACTAACCCGTGCTAGGGACAATTTTAAAAACCTATTTAGAGGCTAAGAATTCCACCCATGCCGGGATTCGAACCCGCGACCTCTGGCTATCCGTGCCAGCGCTCTTTCCAACTGAGCTAATACCGGAATCTGTGAAATTTCGAAGCTCTTTACACTCTCTGTATTACGTACAGACAGCGACATCTGGCTGAAGTAATTTGCATCACTTGCAGCCCCGAGTACCTACTCTGCAGTTAGGTTTTACATCCGATTTATCATCTCTAAATAGGTTTTTGAAATTGTCCTTAGCACGGCACAATAAAAAGAATATAATTCTGTCACGCTCTTTTTTGGTAAATTCGAAGACACACACTAAGGCCGAGTTTCTCAGCAAAGAGAGTGAAATAACGTTACTTAAGTATTTACTTAGTGAAATTCTCAATTCAGAAGCCGGACCTAGCGGCCGGTAACTACTTACGTAACGTTATTATGCCATTAAAGTTACCAAAAGGTTTTTTTTAAGTAGAGGTTCAACCTTCTTGGTCCAGCTGGAGGTTGTATCGGTGTATTGTTATGATTAAAAAGTTATAATATTACACAGGTCGCACCCTCAGAACGAAAGAGGCCTAAGTCAAAAAATAGTTTAAATACTCAAAAAATTCTCAAAAAATTTAGTACCTAACAATCATAGAGAAACATAAAAAGGTATGCTCTATCCGATGAATAGTAAAACAAAGGCACTTATTGTAAAAAAAGAGCATAGCGAATCTTCCGTCCACGGCATACCTTTTTATGACTCTATGATTGTAACTCAATTTCACTATTTTTTGACTTAGGCCTCTTTCGTTCTGAGGGTGCGATCAAAAAAACATGACATTCGTTTTTTATATGATTTTTTTTTTGATAGCTAAGCGTTCTTTGTTAACTACGGAACCCTAAAAACTTTTAGATATAAAATAAATTCATGAATGGCATAGCAGTATCATCAAGCGGCCGTATTGTAGGTCATATAAACATTTATTTCCACCCGAGTCAGCCATTTTAGCTAGGCCTAGGTTAGTGCTCTATCAACTACTATTTCATCAATGGTATCAACCATTGCCCACGCGAGCCCGACGCGGATTGGCTATTTCAAACTCTGATTTTTTTCCTCGGATATATTTTATGTTATAAGGAAAACTAACAGCTTGTCACTAACACTTTAAATTTGTACTGATAGACACAGAAAGCCAATAAAAGTTTTCACAGGCAGCTATATTTTATACGATTGGCACTGGCAAAAAAAAGACAGATAGGTATACAAAACACCACCACTATATCTGGCAATAAATATTGAATGCCACAAACCTACACTGAGTCACAGAATCTAGAAACGATTGTTTTTGGATGGAGTAGGCTTGCCTGTACCCTCCTGACAGCTTAGTCGGCCAAGCCCACAGAAATGGCCAGTCAATTTTGCGGGTTTCCTTAAGATGTTTTCTTAGAATTATTAAATAGGTAGATCTCATTGCTCAGACATATTCTTCTTGCTCATATGACATGACACACACACACACACACACACACACACACACACACAAACACACACACACGCGCGCGCTTATTACTATTAATTAGCAATTAGCACACCCACCAATTACTGGGAAAATCGCGGGAAAACGGCGGAATTTCCCGCGATTCACTAAAACTATGATAACTTTTCTAATATACGTCCGATTTCAGTTTCGTAAAGAGTTTTGTAATCGTGGTGAAATTTCCCTTCTCATAAGCTAAAGGTTTATCAAAACGAACTAGGAAAAGTGTATCAAAAAGCAGTACAAAGTTGAGTGCAGAGTTTTGTACAAAATTTGATACTCCGAAAACCTTCGAGATATTTTGAGACAATTTATTCACTTTTTCGCGTGTATTTCACTTGAAATGGTATGATTACGATGGTAATATAATTAAGTTAATATATTTGCTCTCTCCACTGTCTCCTCGAAACAATGTTTTATAACTTAATTTATTCTTACCTTAATTTTTTGCAACCTTAATATTGTAATATTAATCTGAGACTGTTTCCTAACTCGCCTAATGTTAAAATGTCCAACCTACTTGACCAGTCCAAATAATTTTTAACTTTCTCATACATACCCTTTGTAACTTTGTGTTTTTAAATACATTTTTTATGTTTTTTTTATGTTTTCCTTCACGGTTACGTGTGGTTAGCTAGGTACTACAAATTCACAGATGCACGTATTTGTTTAAGTCATAGGTACATGCCATGCATTCAGTGGCGTAGCTACCTAGGGGCTAGGCGGGGCAGTGCCCCGGGGCCCTCAAGCTCAGGGGGCCCTCAAATCCTTACCATACATCTCGATCGAACTGACCTTTTGGAATTTTATCCCATTTTCAAAATCAATATGACAGGTTGCAACCCCACTTTAACCATGACAACTCAGTTGAGAGAAATTCCAAAGTTACCCCTAAATTCTTCAATTCAATTTAATTCAATTCTTGTTTATGGCACCCTCTAGGATTCTGCCCATGTCAAGTTTGTGAAGATGGCACTTTTTTTTTAATTCTTTCTGTAGATTTGTAGTGTTGTCAATTTGACGGATAGTGATATCTGCGTTTTATTATACATCAATGTGCGTTTTAATAGATATTATCTATAATATAAAAATGAATCGCTGAATGTGTTGGTAAGCGCAAATCTCGAGAGCAGCTGAACCGATTTCGCTAATTCTTTTTTTAGAATAGTCTTTGAAGTACGAGGATGGTTCTTACGGAGAGAAAAAAAAAGAAGCGACTGTTAGACGGTACGAAGTTCGCTGGGTCAGCTAGTTGTATATATTTGTTAAAGTATTTTGTATATTTCATAAAACCTAATCAGTTTACGTAATCAGTGGTGCCCCATTTTTTATTTTGCCCCAGGCCACTTGGTTACCTAGCTACGCCACTGCATGCAACGGGAATTGAATCGGGGTCTCCCGCTTCGGAATATATTGTTGTAAACTAAATGAAAAGGTTTTGTTCAAAATAGCGCAGAAACTGAGTCTTAATGAACGTTACAAATTGAACTAGGTGTCCATCTGAAAATCTACGAATAGATCAGTTTGGTAAACAAATGGACAAAAACAATTCCAAACTTAGTCTTTTGAAAGTTCTAATGTAATGAAAGCGCTCGTGGACTAGCCGAACCGAGTGATTGGGATCAATCACTTGAGTTAAGCAAGAACAGCCACGGTCAGGTGCTGGATGGGTGACCGTCCCGTGACTACCGCTAGTGGCATCTTTTCCGAGCGCTTCCGCGCTTCGCAAGGCACGTTAAGCCGTTGGTGCCGGCTGTCGTGTTATGGCAGTCGTTAAGCCAAGTCAAAGGCCTTATGGGCGGCTCGATAACTTCTGACAGTAAGGCCCGCCACTGTCTTACAATCCTCGACCAACCCGGACTTGGCCCCCGTGGTGGAGTATGGCCTAACCTTCCTGCGATGCAGGAAGAGACCCGTGCCCCGGCAATGGGGACATACCAAGGGTTGATATCATCAAACTCCTAAGTTTGGAGGTTTTTGTCCATTTTTTCTCCCACGTGATTTAGATTTTGAAATGGAATGTAACGTTAATTAAGCCGCAGCTTCTGTTTTAAATTAAATGCGACCCTTTCGATTTCATTTGACTGATACCGCTTCTACGCAGTCAAATACGTTACCGCGAGCAGTATACAAAAATGAAGATAACCTAACATAAATAACAGTTACAGTGCTACACAAGAAATAAGTGTCGCGGATGTACCTGCGCAGATGACCAAATTTTGGATGTGCGGCAAGTTGATCGACCAATCAGATAGTTTCATTTTATGGCAGGCCGTGCGCCTTTGTTGCTATTGGTTGATTCAACGTCATCGATGCAGGTGACTATTAGTTTGGCAATATTAGCGTGAGCGAAATAGGTAGCGCTACTGCGGCAATCAATTCTGCACCTTAACTGTATCGGTTAAAGATCATGTTGAATGTACTTATAGCTTCGGGTTCTTTCGTTACACTTCTTCCTAGTCTGCGCGAACGTAGATTCCCGAAGGAACTTTTATGATGTGTAGTACTGTACATACAGGCACACACCTTGCTTCTGGCCCCACACTGGGATACCCTGTTTCGTGGGAACCAGAAACGACGACATCAAAAAGGAAAACATTCAAGAAAAATAGATAGATAGAATATTCTTTCAAGACCCGGGAAGTACCGGGGACCTCTCGCATGGTAGGCAGATGCGCTACGGCCGCGCCACAGAGGTCGTCAGATGACATAGTTTTTTTTATCAGATATTCAGATTTGCTGGCACTTGAGTCCACCTATCGAAATAAACGTTTGTCCAAGCGAAATTTGATGGCGGAACAAGGAAACTTCTGTAACACGCATTCGTGAAACCTGACGCCGGCTTGCCTTGTTTCGATAGTCGCTAAACTAACGACCTTCGGTCGAGTAAACGTGAACTGCTTACTTAATACTTTTTTTTTATGTTAACTTGAGTCCCACTCCAGGGCATGGAAATTGCCTTTTCTCTGGAAGAGAGAGTACTACATAGGTATGCTTAATTACTACACAAACCCACCCCGGATTGGAGTATTGGAGATAAGTTATGTACACAGACCTGAGATTTCCACACTTAGCCTCATAGTTGGGCCATTGTGGAAGAGCTTGAGGAGCTTCTTAAAACTGTAGGTTAATGTATAAAGGTCAAATGCATATGTCTAATTCACACACACGCACACGGACACACACACACACACCCTCTCACACACACACACACAACTAAACTTAGTAATTAATATTCTACTAAAATTATTTATGTATAATATTCATTTTTTATATTTATTTATGTAAATTATTTGTATGTATCTGTTGATATTTTTTTTATTTATTCACACTGTTATTGAGGCGTTTATTTGGAACCTCTGAAATTTATGTTTTCTATGTTTTTTTTTGTACATCTACTTCCTTCTCTAATGTATTAGTCCAGTTCATCCGAAGGTTGTCTGGAAGAGATCACTTTTAGTGATAAGGCCGCCGTCTGTACTCTTAGGTTAAGAAATATCTGTGTAATTTCCATTTTTATGTACAATAAAGTGTTCTCTATCTATCTAAAACTAAAGAGAACCTCTTTTTTACATTTTATTATATTGTAACATATAACTGAGGATGAGCACTGCTTACCCTAAGCTACAGGGTCTTGTCCCTCTTTTAGGAACAGAGGCACCACATCTTAGCATATTCACACATAAAGTGTAACTTGATGCTAAGTGTAGTGTATCATCTTTATGAATAAAAATACGTAAGTATTACTTATTGTACGTAGCAAGCGCTGAGGTACGCTAACACCTCAGACACTAGGGTTTCCCTACGATGTTTTCCTTCACCGTCAGCGAGTAGTGTTGCTACTATAATTTCACAAATGTACATAACTTAGAAAACAAAGTCATTGGTACATGCCGGGATTCGAACCCACGACCTCCCGATTGAGAAGCCGGCGTTCTACTCCGCTCCGCTACCACCGCTCTAAGTTATGTACACTTGAAGTTTGACTGAAACGCGGTTCAAAAATTCTGTAAAGTACACTTTGTGCCAAAAGGGCTACTATAACATGAAAGGATTATTTAGATGACGAAGATGTCTGTAATCAAAGCATGTACGAGTATAGTCTGTTAGCTTTTAGAATGTACCTCGGGCTCTAGAGTAGGCTTCTTCGCCTAAAGCACGCGAGTGTAATACTACTTCCTGCTCTTTATAAAACTTTTCTCCACTATTTTGAAAAGTTATGTAAAGTTATAAATAACAATACAAAATATACCTTACCTTAATGGTTCTATTCAATACCAGCCGAGGTAGGTATATTCTAAACGATATCAGAGTGCTTAGTGCGAGTTTTTTAACTACTCGATCGCGTTAACGTAAACTCATATTTCTATGGCATCGAGGAAGCGCCACCTAGCGACAAGTATGGAAATTAAAATTGCTGAGTGCGAGTTGTAATGGTTTACGTTGAGAAGTGAACTCGTTTACCAGCCAAAACACGAATAAACGCGAGTGCGAGTTGTACTGTGACAGCGCTTTGCCAGTTCGAACGGTTAACTTACTCATACTTACTACTCAATGCTCGATTAACGCGGTAGTAAAGTTATTCGATTGGATCTGTCAAACTCGCACTAAACACTCGGATGTACAATGCATGAGTTTTGTTAAATTTATGTAAACTCTTTTAATTACATAAGGACTTTGAAAAGACCAAGTTTGGAGTGTTTTTGTAAGAGCTTTGTACATTTTTTCCCTAAAAAATATCAAGATTTCGAAATGGACACCTAGTTTGACTTGTAATGTTCAGCCACAGTTTCTGCGCTACTTCCAAAAAAATCACTAATTAAACTATTTAAAAGAAACTATTTGTACAAGATAGAGAACACTTTATAGATATATAGAGAACACTTTATTGCACAATTTGTCATAGATAATTATTTAATTTATTTTATTGTGCTAATGATCCCTTAACAGTTTTGCTGAACTGCTACTCGCCACTAGATGGCGCTGATCCGAAAAACGGCCCGTAATACTTGAATTTCTCATTTGTTCCAGGAATGCTCAACAATCCTGTGCCATGCAAATGTGGCGGTCCAAAGTCCACAATGAATGTCGAAGAGAGAGCAATGGATACCAACAAGAATCCATACGCGAACTTCAAAGCTTACGTCCAATGCCGGGACATATTAAGCAGTGCGGATTACAGCGACATCTTACTTTCCTATCTCCAACTGACTTTTGGCGCGCTGAGAGCAGTGTTTGAATTGCTCTATTACTATAGAGTGGTGTTAGTGTTATCTGTGATGTTAGGTTTAATCATTTTCGTCGTGTACAAGTCTTATTGGAATCCAGTCCTTTATACAAAGGTAAGTAACTAGGGCTGCAACAAGAAAATTATTTGTTAGTTGCATCATCTACCCAACCTAAGGCTGGGCGCATGCTGAGACGCAGGCCACCAGCACAGCGCAATACAGTTCAGTACAGGGCAGTTGAGGCAGACTTAGGTCAACACCGCATGCTGCGACGCAACTATTCGCTCCATTTCCTTATGGCAATTCTCAACCATAATAACTCTTTCAATGTCCTTTTGAATAGTCTGGATGATTTGTAGCATACTAGCAAGGTTCACAGCGAACTAATTCAAACAAAATGTTCTGTCATTGCAACAAAATTGTTAGTAAACACGCCTCGACGTGCACGCGTCGCGCAGAAATCTGTGCCAGCCAAGAACGTTTTAGTGCTGGCACTGCAACGAGACACAGAGTAGGACGTACACATGTCTGAGTCGCGTGTGGCGGCGCCGCAGCGTACGTAGCTCAATGGCGTTCCATGCTTTACAAAATCTGCGCTGGGCTGCGTCGCCTGCGTCTCAGCATGCGCCCAGCCTAACCAGCTGATAATTTACTGTTAACAATTCATTATCGGCTAGCTACAGTAAGAAAAAAAACTGATAGTTGTTATTATTATTACGTCTTTGTAGCACAATATATTTAATGTGCAAAAGGCGGACTAAATGCTACTTGCATTTCTACCAATCAGGAAGGCCTGCAAAAAGGAAATAAATAACAATACTTTGAAATACCTAGATGTGTCATCATAAGAGAACCCGATAAAAAGTACCCGGGAGCGGCGTGCATGCATGCAACGACTTATGAACGTTGATGAAGCGAAGGTGATCTGTGAGGATCGTGGCAAGTGGCAGTCCCTGGTCTCTGCCTACCCCTCTGGATACAGGCGTGAGGTTATGTATGTATGCGTTCCGAGGGGGAGGGACCTATAAAACAAATATTTCAGCAATAATATCATAGAATACACATTAATACTGCTTAATAATTAATAGTGCTTGGGGAACGTTCTGTATAGTCTGTTAGCTTTTAGAATATACCTCGGCTAAAGCGTTATAACATAACATTTACATACAGGCACATACTCGTACATTGCTTCCGGCCCCACACTAGGATACCCTGTGTCGAGGAAACCAGAAAAAACCACATCACAAACATGTAAACATCCAAGACCTGGAGTTTTTTTTGTTCCCAGCCGGGATTCGAACCCGGGACCTCTCGCATGGTAGGTACTCGTAGATGCGCACCGCTACGCCACAGAGGTCGTCCTTAAATAAACTTAAAAAGAAAAGTTTTATACAGAGCATAAACTAAGTAATATTACACTCGTGTGCTTTTGGCGAAAAACGAAGCCTACTCTAGAGCCCGAGGTATATTCTAAAAGCTAACAGACTGTAATACGGATTTGTCAACCGAACGCGCAGTGACCGTGGAACCTCCCGCAGGAACTCACAGACATCGGCTTCGAGTACATACCGAAGGGGCCGGAGAGGGCGGTTCAGATCACCCGCGCCCAGAACGCGCGTCGTCTCGGCTGCAAGCTGCCACCGCCTTACCCCAATGGGTGGTTCGTCTTGGTTGAGAGCCGAGACTTGAAGCTCGGAGACGTGAAAGCCGTGGATGTGTTGGGTAAGCTTCATTTTTTGGGGGCTTCATAATTTGACGATCTTTGTGGCGCAGCGGTAGAGCATCCTACCATGCGAGAGGTCCCGGGTTCGATACCCGGCTAGGGGTACGCCAATGGGTTGATCGTCTTGGTTCAGAGCAGAGACTTGAAGCTCGGAGACGTGAAAGCCGTGGATGTGTTGGGTCAGCTTAATTTTTTGGGAGCTTCATAATTTGACGACCTTTGTGGCGCAGCGGTAGCGCATCCTACCATGCGAGAGGTCCCGGGTTCGATCCCCGGCTGGGGACAAAAAAAACCCCATGTCTTACATGTTTGTGAGGTCGTTGTTTCTGGCACCCACGTCACAGTGTATCCTAGTGTGGGGCCAGAAGCAATGTACATACCTACATTAACGCCAATAAATGTTATGTTATATATGTTTGATTGTTTTAAATGCGTAATTTTCCACAGAATAGTATTGTATCATACACTATGTTCTGTGGTATCATACCTTTTGGGGCAGCACTGGCTCCTGAGACACAGGTTCCCACCAAGTTCAGAAGTCAGGGTACAATCATATTGTAGGTAACAAATTCAATCTTGTGACGGTGCAAACCTCTTTACACCATTTCTATTTCTTTTTCTATCTATCATTTTCAAATATTTAAATTACGTCACACATTCTTCGATTTCCCCCATTTTTCATTCGCTACTACTTTTCCCTTTGACCAGATCTGACTTTTTTACCTGCTTCTCCGTTTATCCATTTTTAACCAGTTTTCTGTTTTACTAATCTACAAATTAAACCACACCTGAAGTCGTTCCAGTTATTATTATTTATAAAAGTTACACAACGTTCCAATCTTTTTGTTGTTGTTGTCACAACAACAAATAGTTCCAACAACGTTCCAATCTTTTTGCTTTCAAATAAATAATTATCTTATGTTCACTTTCTTACTCCGCTGGCTCAGCGACCCGAAGTCGGTGGGCCTCGGATAAAAGTTCAGTTAGAGGAAGAAGAAATACATTTTTTTTATCGCCAAGACGCAAAGTAGAAAGTAAATAGTAAATTAAAAATAACAAACACGGCAGAACACAATTCAATTCAAGTACCTACGTTATTTCAACCATAGACAAAGAAGGTACCTTCTTAAAAAGAAACATGCAAGGAATATCAGTGCACTGCGTTTGTGAAAGGACCCGACTCAGCATTTGTCACAAAAGGAATACCTTCTGCAACGCTGATATTCTGTCGGCACCTAATATGTAAGATAAGTAAGAAACAAAAGACTCACAATAGATAGTTATGAAAAATAATGAATAAGTAAATAATATATACAATAATACATACATACACATATATATATACACATACACACACACACATACATATATAGATACACATACATATACATATTTGTATAGATATGTAAATTTCTAATTATATAAGTATTTATTTTATATATAATATAATAAATTAAAAGTTTAAATAGGTTAATTCGACCGATCCTATGGCAGTTACTGTAATTTTATTTTTTGTAAGTTTATTTTTACGCAACAAGCGCGCCACAACAGCAAAACCAAACAAACTACAGATGAAATATCTAGTAGAGCAGAGCTATACAAATTTAACCATTCTGCTGGTCTTCCAACAATACCAACCTATAATGATTTTTGAATGATCCTAAAGTTGGTAATGAACGGATTGGTGGAGGAATATTATTCCAGCATTTAGTTGCTTGGTAGCGGAAACTGCCCCTAAATGCTGCTGATGCGTGTTGCGGGATGGTTATAATTGCGCAACACGCTTTACGCGCTGGTCTTTGACGCCATGTTAGTTTTTCGAATAAATACTCCGGTTTACCTGAGTTAATAGTACCAAATAATAAACAGGCCATCTGAAATTGTAATCTATTTTTAATTTTTAATATTTTTGCGTTATTTAGGAAAGGTGTTACGTGGGTTCTGGGAGGAATCTTAAAGCAAAACCGCGCACACGCGTTTTGGACGCGTTGTAGAAGACGATGCGATTTTTCATACAAACATGGACCATAAACCGTTAAACAATAATTTAACTTTGATAAAATCAATGACTCTGTTAATTTAATTCTCATAACTTCACTTAAAAACGGGCGTATTCTATAAAGTACGTTAAGTCTATAAAAGCAATTTTGAACAACTTCACCCAAATGCTTTTCGAAGCGCAAATCGCTATCAAATGTCACACCAAGGTTTCTCGCTTCGACAACTCTTTCTATCGGAACTCCAGAAACATTAAGGATAGGATTCAAAGCCAGAACTTTGTCCACATTTGTATGTGAACCCAGAATCATATACTTTGATTTGTTTGGGTTAAGTATCAAAGAATTACGCATTGACCAGGCAGATATACGGTCCAGGTCGTCATTTAAACTTTGAATTGAATCACTGAAGTTGATATGATTAATAGGGACGTATAATTGTACATCGTCGGCGTATATATGGTATTTACTTGTCAAATTTGAACTCAAATCAGCACTGTAAATTATAAAAAGTAACGGCCCCAAAATGGAGCCCTGTGGAACCCCTCGCGAAAGCATTACTGGTCGTGAATGCTCCTTTGATCCATCGGACTTATTTAAAACAACCTCCTGGGAGCGGCCGCTTAGATAGCTGTGAAACCATTTTACTGTCGAATTGTTAAAACCATAATATGTCATTTTCGAAAGCAGGAGTGAAGTATTAATACTGTCGAACGCACGGGAAAAATCAAGGAGGACAAGAATAGTAGCAAAACCTACATCTCTGGATGATAGAATATTATCTACCACGTCCAAGAGAGCAGTGTTCGTACTTCTCTGCCTTCTGAACCCTGATTGGAATTTCGGTAATATGTTATTGTCTTCAACAAATCTGATGACCTGGTCATAGACAACCTTTTCCATAATTTTTGATAGGCATGATAAAATGCTAATTGGTCTGAGGTCTTTCACAAGGAGTGGCGAGGCAATTTTTGGCAAAGGTTTTACAAGAGCAAGCTTCCATATGTCTGGAAAGGTAGAAGTTGTTATTGATGTATTAATTATATTTGTTATTATATTGAGTGTATAGGGAAGTGTTAAGATTAACATATCTAAATTAATTTGGTCAGCACCAAGAGAATTTGATTTTTGGGCCATTATAATTTTTGCAACTGTTGTTTCATCAACGGTGTGTAATTCAAACGATGCTGTACCAAACCTTTGGTATTCATAAAATGTTAGTTGTGAAATTTTTACCTCACCATTCCCTGGAACAGTAGCAAATTGTTTACAAATTTCATTGGGGTCATCAAAATGAATAGGTAAGTCTGAACTACAATTAAAATCGGGTAAGACAGATTCTTTAAGGTTTTTCCATAATTTTGCTGAGTCTTTAATATTACAGTTTATATTCTGTTCAAAAAATGCCTTTTTTTCATAAAACAAAGCGCTGTTGACCATTTTTTTCATATTTTTGTATTGTACTAAGTCTGAAACAGCTTTAGTTAATTTATATTTAGCATGTGCTTGGTTTCGTAATTTGATCATAAACTTTACGTTACTCTTTAACCAAGGTATTTGTTTTTTACGCAGAACAGTAGTACGTATAGGGGCATGTTTATTAAACAACCGTAAAATATATTTGTTAAATTCGTTTATCATA
Organism: Yponomeuta sedellus; assembly: GCA_934045075.1. Taxonomy (NCBI): domain Eukaryota; kingdom Metazoa; phylum Arthropoda; class Insecta; order Lepidoptera; family Yponomeutidae; genus Yponomeuta; species Yponomeuta sedellus. Next base: position 7,700,898 of record OW203750.1, read on the forward strand.
TTATCTACGTTATCCATGGCATAAATTAAATTAAAATCAATTGAATATAAATCATCGTTGAAACTGCTCAATAAGATACTATTTATAGGCCTAAAAGTTATTTTTTTAGGACAAAATTTATGTTTTTTTATCTTTAGGTCAACACAAACTATTGAATGCGCACCAAGGTCCGGGACGTGATCAACAGTAACTTTAACGATGGGAGCATCAAGGCTAGCGCAAATTAAATCTATAAGCGTTGCGCTGTGGGAAGTAAAGTGTGTCGGTTCAGTGACTAGATTTTCGATACTCAAACTATTCAAAAATTCATGTAACTTTTTTGAAAGGAGGTCTTCTGAATTTAATAAATTGATATTGAAATCTCCTAATAGTATGACGTAGTCATAGCTATTCAATGAAGTGATAGATTCTGTTAGCGAATCTAGAAAGCAGTCTACTTTCACCCAATTGGGCCTGTATGCGGTGCCAATTAAGAATTTGTATGAATTTATATTTGCCACTATCCACATCTGTTCTACATCTGAAGTAGGGTGGGTAAGGGTTCTAACTTTATAGCAATTTTTTATGTAAAAGCCCACCCCACCACCACCACCTTTGTGAAGGCGAGGTGGCCGGGGAATATGACGTAGACGGTAGCCTGGAATTGAAGGCGCACGAGCATCCTGATTTGGCTTCAACCATGTTTCATTTATGGCGAGAATATCCGGCTGCAAGCGATCAACTGCCGCACACAGCTCCTCGTGACCAGTACCTAACGAACCCGCATTGAAGAGACCCAATCTGAGATATTTATTTATATTTTTCTCTACGATAGTATTTGGTTTTATAGTTTGTTAGTAAATAAGTAACTTGATTAAAATGTATAAAGTATAATATTATTATATCTGAAATATTCAATGCTTCCGATTCGAAGGTCCGTTCACACACGCTGTAATTTCTAAAAGTAAAAGCATAAATTACAAAATAAGCTTCATAATAAAAATCATCACCAAGTAAACTATATGAAATAATGTTTGCATTAAAGTTTTGTTGACCAATGAAAATTAAACTTTGACAAGTTTGGCGTGTTTTTTGAGCATACATTTTTTGTATTTTATATAATACACAGACACTTTGAGACATGAAGATTGATAGATTATAGCAATCAGCCAGAACTACCAATATAAATTTACATATTATATTTGGCAGAGTATGCAGGATTGCCCTAATTAAGCTTTTATAAAAGTTTTTACATCTTCCTCCTTACGTAAAATAACCCTCTGCGACGCTTGATCCTTACGGGCGTAGATACGACCATCTTTTGACCAAACGAAGCGCCAACGTGCATCCCTACCAGCGTCACGGGCTTGGGCAAAAAGCGCTCGATTGGTTTTTGTAAGCCGCTCGTTAACGTAAAAACGGTGCGGTTTATGCGGCGGAAGGCCCAGCTCAGAAGTAGTAGCGCCGCGGCGCACACGCGCACTTCTCAGCAGCTGGTCACGGAGCGAGTGCCTTGCCAGCCGCACGACGATAGGCCGCGGACGTGGCGCTGGAGCTCCTTCGACAAAGCCATGCTTCGGACCCACTCGCGCTGCACTCACTATATCCTTCTCTTCTAAGGTCATCCCAAGCTTCGCCGCCACCGTCATCACCAGGTGCCCCACTGATTCACCCTCGCACTCCGGCACGCACGCGACCTCAATGTCGTTAGAAAGCAGTTCCTGATCTCTGTCGTTCAGTTGGCTCTGAAGAACAGAGATACTTTCAGACAGCTTTATTACATCGGACGAACCAACCCTTCCCTCCAGGGCCACTAGCTCTTCCCTTAGCCTTGCATTTTCTGTGCGGAGATTGGCCACCTCCTCCTGAAAACTCGCTCTTAATTTAACTAGCATTGCATTGAACTCTGATGTGATTGATTCCTTGAGTTCGACCAGCTTTGTGTCCAACTTTGTATCTAAAAGCTCCCCAAACTGGCCGTAATTAATTGTCGCTGGAGATCGGGTGGAGACGGGCGCAGGAGCCGTGTCAGCAGAGACGGAAGTTGGGATTACTGCTGTGCCCGGTGTCGAGAGTTCATTTCCTTGAGCATGTTGGGGGGCTGCGGTGGCCGCGCTGATTTCCATAGCAGTGGACTCAGGGTTGCCAGCGGGAGGGGGTGGACGCACATCGTATTGCTTTCGTGTCGGTGTTTCATCGCCGCGGCCACGAGAACGCTTCGTCACATTATCGCATCCAGGGCACTGCCAAAATTTCTTATCTAGCCCACGGAATATTGCCGCAGTCATATTGACACACTGGTGGTGATATGCCTTGTTGCAGAGACAACATTTCAGAACGTCCGTTTTGGTAACGGAGACAAAACATGCTTCACACTTCATGTTTTAATAGCTCTAAATGTGACAAGTGGCGGCGTAGTAAGCGGCGTAGCAACAACTTGTCTCGCACGTAGCGCACCGATAGTAGTAGTTACACCGCGCCGCGAGTAGCACAGAGCGCGACGTCTATAAGTCGTGGCGTAGGACCAAGCGGTTGATTTCGCAGTGTTAGCTACAGTTGATTTGGCACGGCGCCGACGCAACCGGATCCACTCGCAGCGATTGCCGGTTCAAATCCGAACAGAGGAGGGCGCCAATCACAAGCAGAACGTTACTTTTATTTATAGCAAAACACTCGGAGGTAACGTTATCTCACTCTAAGCACGCCCAGTAGGAGGAGCTGAATCATAAAAGGAACACAAGAGTGACAGAGAATTAGAAACCACTATGATGCACCAATCGTGAATTTAAGCTTCCTATTTATCGCAAGAAACGGGCAAAAACCGCGCGCACGTCCACTCCGGATCGGTCTCCGAGTTGAGAAACTGAAAAACGTTCTAGCGGTCACCCCGATCTACTCGCAATTTCGGCGGCCGGGATGACGGCGCTCGGGTGACGGATGTGCGGTGGACACGCGGCTTAAGTAAATGTATGTACCGCTACTTCGGCGCCGTCATCTCGTTCTCGGTGACGTGACGGTGACGGCGGCGGTGGACAAACAGCCTAAGGGTACCTATTTTAGATAGGGACAGAAGGACGTTTCCGTATAAAATTTATTTCCGTTGTAAAGTTCCGTAAGTAGATTAGAGTATTACTACTGTGACCTAGTAATCACATTATCACTAATAAGAAAAGATAATTAAACATTTAGTTTGTTTTTGTTTCAGAAGTTTATTTTTGTTTTCAATTCTTTAGTTAAATGTTTAGTTTGTTTTTCTTAGTTTTTGGTAGTCGTACCCTATTTGTGTAGCCCTGCCTATGTATCTAAATAAATCTGGCTTGACAATCACGAAGGTTAAGCAATACAGGGCGCGTTCAGTGCATCCATGCACTGAACGCGCCCCGTGTAAACCGTCTATGACTAACGCTAGTGGCATTTTTCCGAGCGGTTCCGTGCTTCGCAAGGCACGTTAAGCAGTTGGTGCCGGCTGCGTCGTCGATAGATGGCAATCGCTAATCCAAGTCAGAGGTCTTAGGGCGGCTTGAAGAACTTCCGACAGTAAGACCAGCCACTAGTCTTGCAAGCCTCCACCAATCCGGACTTGGCCCCCGTGGTGGACTATAGCCCATACCTTCCTCAGGGAAGAGACCGGTGCCCATCGGGGACATAATGGGTTGATGGCGATGAATCTGCCTCAGAGTGACAGTCTAGCGATCTGGTGCGTCTTACGATGCGTTGGCCAGTTTGTGGTATCGTTATTAAAAATTCCATCTCCTCAGGTCAGAACCTCTGCGTGTACCGAAGCGAGAGCGGCGTGGCGCGTTGCGTGGACGCGTACTGCCCGCACTTGGGAGCTCACCTGGCGGCGGGCGGGACTGTGAGCGGCGACTGCGTGGCCTGCCCCTTCCACAAGTGGCAGTTCGACGGCGAGGGACGGTGCGTCGCAGTTCCGGGGCTAGAGAACCGTGAGTGCAGCCTTTTCTCGAAAAGAATATGTCTTTGACAGTTCTTCTGACCTCAGTGGTCTTTTGCTTCTAGTAAAGAACACAATCGTGAAAACTCTACTAAAATGCCTTATTGTGCTGTGTCAGAGTGCAAAAATAAATGTTGGGGACTAAAACGTACGGATCATGCCCAAACAGTTCATCGGTGATTTCATAATATTTTTAAATTAAATTGGTAATGACAGAAACAAGGAAACCAATCCCAAAGTGAGAAAGTAAAAGCACCTTTATTACTGACAGTTTTCATCGAAGAAAATGTAGGTACTTTCTCTAGAAATTTATGGCAAAATTTGAATTTGGTTCTGACATCAGTTCTGCAAGAACCTCGCTAGAGAAACGAAGAAAAAGGCAGTTTTATCGTACAAATGTATGTTACTTTAATTCCCAGCCCCACGCGGCGTGTCCATCCGCGCGTGGCAAACGGTGGAGGCTGATGGTGCGGTGTGGGTTTGGCATGACGCCGACGGCGCGGCGCCACGATGGCCGCTTGATGGCGCTCCCGAGCTGCAGAGTTGGGGCTACCGGGGCAGGAACGAGTTTGTGGTCAGCTCGCATATACAGGTGGGACCACAGAACATAAAAAAAGAGTAAAAGTATTACAAAAACCTATTTAGAGGCTAAACATTCCACCCTTTCCGGGATTCGATCCCGCGACCTCTGGTTATCTGTGCCAGCGCTCTTTCCAACTGAGCTAATGGGCGACTCACCGGCATCAGTGAAATTTCGAACCTCTTTACAATATTCTCTGTATTACGTACAGTAAAAGTAGTGACATGATCCATTTGTATGAAAACCAGTGTGACCAAACTCGCACATATATTCTTCCTGGCTCAAGGTGGCTTAGTGGACTGTGCAGAGAACTTAAAAAAGAGTAGAAGTAGTGACATGACATGACCCATTAGTATGAAAACCAGTGTGGCCAAACTCACACTTAAAAACTAAACGCATATGTACTATGAATCCCAAACTGCCATTGGTAAATAAAGACAATGCCAAAAAGGTCTATATCATAAAAGTTCCAGTTAAATATCAACCTTTTAGTTGTGTAAACAATGATCAGAATCAATGGACAACATTGAAATTAAGTTTGACAATAACTCTTTCTTTTGTAGTACCGCTACTCTACACTAGATGGACCTACCACCCACGTATGATCTTTGCTACTCAGCCGGATTGGTTTCTTTGTTTAATTTAAAAATACAATGAAATACGTTAAAAATAAGAATAAAAATAAGAGTTAGTCCCCAACTCTTATTTTTATATTCTAACTCAGCGCAAGAAGGCATTTTAGTAGAATTTTTACGATTGTTTTCTTTACTAGAAACAAACGACAACTGAGGCAAGAAGAACTGTCAGAGACTACGCATAGGCAATACATTGCTAATGCGAGGCACGCGGGCACCGCCCGATTACGACTTCTACTCTTTTTTTTCGTTCTGTGGGTGGGACTAGTGGTTTAAATACTCTTTGGGTGGGACCACACACGCAGACAGACATGTAGATAATATCCTTTCTACCAAGACGAACCGTATTATAAAACAAGTTTATTTATTTATTTTTTTTCATTATTTTTTATTAAGTTGTGATTCTTATCTTGGTTCTGCGTAGCGCCTTCAATATTAAGTTTGTAGATATATTTTTATCACGTTACATACCTGCAGCGGGGTACCTCGCAATGAGCCGCAGAGAGGTCGCCTTGTCGTTATTTTTTATTACACTTTTTTTTTATTTCCCTCTCTTTTCTGATATTATTGTTGTTGATAATAGCAGCGCCATCTAGTGGCGAGTAGCAAAATTAATCAGGAGCAAAATTTAAACTAGCGCCATCTAGTGACAAGGGAAGATTTTCTCGTAAAATTTTGTAGGCGTAAAAAATAAAGTAGCTTTCACTGGTTTCAGGACATACCGGAGAATGGCGCCGACGTGGCGCATCTGAACGCGGTCCACTCACCCTCACTAATGACGAACTTGGGCGAAAAATATCCCTTCTTGTTGAACTTAGTCGGTGAGTTTTCATATTCCACAGAATCCTCCAGGCCTTTGCATCTACGTCATTGTCCACAGCCTTGTAAACTTTTGTAAAAGAAAGTTGGCAAAAATTGTAGAGTTTTTTTCCGGATCTACTTACGGGTGTTGTTAGATCGGAAGAGTCCGACCAGGTTTCGCTCCGATTCGCAGAGCTTAATCATGGTGAGCAGAGACGGAGCTCGCGTCATCGGTTGCTCGTCTCACACTGCAGGCAAGCCCGTAAGTAGATCCGGGCTTAAAGTCTACCTACAAGGTAAAATATTATTTGGTGAGAGAAAATATATCTATATCGATTAGTATTATTTTTGTCTTTTTGTCCGTGGCAGCTCTTGGACCACTTTCTTTTTTGATGGAAATAACCTCTTTTGCAGGCCAGCACACGTGGTCCGCTGAGTGGGCCCGGGGCGAGGACCACACGGCTGCCATGCGGCTCTCACATGACTACAAGTTCGGCAAACTCGCCGTCTTCCGGATTGACTGTGTGGCAATGCAGGTTTGTGCCTCGTAAAAAAAAAAGGTTAGCTCGGGTTCGGGGGTGGTGACAGCAGGGCGGAATTCGAAGTCGGGTGTTCGAATTCCGACGTGTACCAACTTTGTTGTCTACCTTATGTACCTACATTTCTGAATTTCGACGTGAAGCGCTTGTGGCCTAGTGGAACCGAGTGATAGGAATCAATCACTTGGGTTAAGCAACAGCAGGCGCCGTCAGGTCCTGGATGGGTGACCATCCCGTGACTGCTAGTGGCATTTTTTCCGAGCGCTTTCGTGCTTTGCAAGATTATGTTAAGCTGTTGGTACCGGCTGTCATGTAATGGCAGTCGTAAGCACTTAAGCAATTCAGAGGCCTTAGGCGGTTTGATAACTTATGACAGTAAGGCCCGCCACTGTCTTACACTCCTCCACCAACCGGGACTTGGCCCCCGTGGTGGAGTATGGCCTAACCATGCTGCGATGCAGCGCCCATTATCATCAAAGAATCGAATTGTCCCTTACCCACGATCCCACCCAGATGGGACATCACGGTCGCTGCAGTGCCTCGGAGTGTTTTTTTAGATGGAGGTGCGCCCAGCGAATATCCTGACAGCATATTCGGGCTAGCCCACAGCGGAGACAAGTCAATAGGTTCAGAGCCAACCAATCCACGGGTTTCCTCGCGATGTTTTCCCTTACAGTTAGCGTGAACAGAATATATCCAAGAAAATAAATTAGAAATGAAGCGCTCGTGGCCTAGACGAACCGAGTGATTGGAATCAATCACTTGGTTAAGCAACAACAGGCGCGGTCAGGTACGGGATGGGTGAGCGTCCCGTGATTACCGCTAGGGGCATTTTTACGAGCGCTTCCGTGCTTCGCAAGGCACGTTAAGCCGCTGGTCATAGGTACATATTATAATGGCAGTCGTTAAGCCATGTCAGAGGCCTTATGGGCGGCTTGATAACTTCTGAAAGTAAGGCCCGCCACTGTCTTACAATCCTTCACCAACCCGGACTTGGCCCCCGTGGTGGAGTATGGCCTAACCTTGCTGCGATGCAGGAAGAGACCCGTGCCCCAGCAGTGGGGACATACAAGGGTTGATAACGAAAACGAAAAATAGAAATAATTATTTTATTTCCAAGTAAATTTACATTCTGTTTGTTGAATGTCAATGTACAGTCGACGGCGCGTCAACCTATACTTACGAGCTCTTTAATCAGTTACGTGACGGACGACTTTGCAACAAAACTGTATAGCTTGACCTGTGGCCGACTGTACAAAGTCATTGCAGTCTTCGGGTCCAGTTGTAGTGGAGAAAAAGGAAGCGGGAAAATCTGTGAAGCACGGTTACGGTTACGGTTTCTTAAACAACTACCTCATCTTCCTATTTCAACCACCAGATGGGCCCCGGTCTGGTGCGTCTGCGCCTCTCCACGGCCTTCGGGCCTATGCTGATCTCGCAGTCCGTGACGCCATTGTCGCCACTCGAGCAACGGGTCGTGCACCGAGTGTACTCGCCCTGGTGGAACGCACCGCTCGCCACTGCTTTTCTCCGTGGGGAGAGCTATATGGTGAGTTGTGAAACTTATTCTTCCTGGCTCAGTGTGAAACTTAATGGCCCATGGACCACTTAGATACACCCCGATGCAGATCTTGTTCTCAACCGAGTGTACTCGACCTGGTGGGACGCGACGCTCGCCACTGCTTTATACAGAGCTAAATGGTGACTTGTGAAACTTCTTCTTCCTGGCTCAGGGTAGCTTAGTGGACTCTGGACAACTTAGATACACCCTGATGCAGATCTCGCAGTCTATAACGGCACTGTCGCTTCTCGACTAACGTGTCGTCATCCGAGTATACTCGCCCTGGTGGAACGCAACACTCGCCATTGCTTAATGGAGAGCTATATGGTGAGTTGTGAAACTTATTCTTCCTAGCTCAGTGAATCTTAGTGGACTGTAGGCCGATGCTGATCTCGCAGTCCCTAACGGCACTGTCGCTTCTCGAAAACGCGTGGTTAACCGAGAATTCTCGCCCTGGTGACACGCGATACTCGCCACTGCTTTTCTCCGTGGGGAGAGCTATATGGTGAGTTGTGAAGCTTATTCTTCCTGGCTCAGGGTGACTTGGTGGACTGTGGACCACTAAGATACACCCTGATGCAGATCTCGCAGTCCGTAACGGCACTGTCGCTTCTCGACTAACGCCTCGTCAACCGAGAACACTCGCCCTGGTGGAACGCGACACTCGCCATTGCTTTATGGAGAGCTATGTATGTGGTGAGTTGTGAAACTTATTCTTCTTAGCTCAGGGTGAATCTTAGTGGACTGTAGGCCGATGCTGATCTCGCAGTCCATGATGGCACTGTCGCTTCTCGTGCGCCGCGTCGTCAACCGAGTGTACTCGCCCTAGTGGAACGCGACACTTGCCGCTGATTTTCTGCTAGGGCAGAGCTACCTTTCGGTGAGTTGTGGTTGTGAAACTTATCCTGCGCTGGTCCATAAGTACCAAAGCACTGTAAATTTAACATTCACTATAATTAAGAAAACTCCTAATCGTGATGCATGCAAATTAGAAATATATGTACCTGAAATGGTAGAACATGGAGAACTATATGTTAGTAACTACAACCGCTAATGTAATCTATCAATCGGTCGGTCGGTCGGTGATCAATCAATCTATCAGTCCATGAATCAATCGATCAATCAATCAATCTGGCGCACGCTGAGCAACAATCATTCATTCGCTCATTCATTCATTCGTTCGTTCGCTCATTCATTCATTCATTCGATCGTTCGTTCGTTTGTTCACTCACTCACTCACTCTTTCACTCACTCACTCACTCACACACACTCTCTCTCTCTCACTCACTCTCTCTCTCTCACTCAATCACTCACTCACTAACTCACTCACTCACTCACTCACTCACTCACTCACTCACTCACTCATTCATTCATGCATTCATTCATTCATTCATTCATTCACGAATGTAGCCCAAGTTCATCTTGTTACAACCGGTTTAATTTCCACAGTTCGAGCGTGACGTCGCGATCTGGAACAACAAGCGCTGGGTGAGCTCCCCGGCCTACGTCAAGTCGGACAAGACGATCCGGGCATTCCGCTCGTGGTTCGCGCAGTTCTACACTGAGAGCAGTCTCAGCTTCCGGGACGCCATGAGGCGGCATAAGGACCCTCTCGACTGGTAACCGGGATCTCGTGACCGGCAATATAAATACATATAAGTATGTATTTGGTTGGCAACCAAATTATCGGCAAACATACACACTGGAGCCGCCGTGATTGCCATTTTTGAGATGCGATGGCATACTGGGAGCCATAGTTGTGAGCCATAATTATCACTGGCGACATGGAATCGTGTACAGAGCGCTCCAGTTAACACTTCTGAGATGCGATGGTACTTGAGAGGTGTGAGCACCAGTTATGAGATGTAATTGTAAACTGAGCGCTGATGTTAACACTTCGGAGATGCGATCGTTCATTGATAGGGGTGATTACGACTTCTGAGATTTGGTGGTACAGTGAAAGCTGCTGTTAACACTTTTTACATGCAATGGTACCACTTCTGAGAAGTAATGGTATACTGAGAGCTGCTGTGAAAACTTCTGAGATGCGATGGTACCACTTCGGAGAAGTAATGGCATACAGAGAGCTGCTATTAACACTTCTGAGATGCGATGGTAGATTAAGAGGTGTGATCACCACTTCTGAGAAGTAATGATAAACTGAGAGCTACTATAAACACTTTTTAGATGCGATGGTCCCACTTCTGAGATGTGATGATACACTGAAATCTGCTGCTAACACTTTTTAGATGTGATGGTTCATTCATATTGTACCACTTCTGAGAAGTAATGGTATACTGAAAGCTGCTATTAACACTTCTGAGATGCGATGGTACATTGAGAGCTGTGATTACCACTTCTGAGAAGTAATGGTATACTGAAAGCTGCTATTAACACTTCTGAGATGCTATGGTACCACTTCGGAGTAGTAATGGTATATAGAGAGCTGCTATTAACACTTCTGAGATGCGATGGTACATTGAGCGGTGTGATTACCACTTCTGAGAAGTAATGATATACCGAGAGCTGCTATTAGCACTTTTTAGATGTGATGGTTCATTCATAGGTGTGATTACCACTTCTGAGATTTGGTGGTACACTGAAAGCTGCTGTTAACACGTTTTAGATGCGATGGTACATTGTGATGTGTGATTGCCACTTCTGAGATGTGATGATACACCGAAAGGTGCTGATAACACTTTTTATATGCTATGGTTCATTCATAGGTGTGATTGCCACTTCTGAGATGTCATGGTATACTGAAAGCTGTTGTTAACACTTTTTAGATGTGATGGTTCATTGATAGATGTGATTACCACTTCTGAGATGTAATGGTACACCTGCTATTAACACTTCTGAGGTGGTACATAAATGGTGTAATTACCCAGTTCAGAGTGGTATGGTTTACTGCAAGAAAAATCCCGTGCTCGTGAAGTGCCCATCAGCCACACGGACGGGCTTTTTTGCCCTAGCACTTTAGGGCCGGTTTTCGAAGTGCGTATTTCGCTGAGTAAATACTTATGTAATGGTGAAATTTTTAGCCTCTAAATAGGTTTTTAAATTTGTTCCTTAGCACGGGTTAGTGCATTAAAAATAAAAATAGTATACTTATGTGATGTTCTGTCACGCTCTTCGCTGATAAATTCGAAAGAGACAGCCACAGCTAAGTATTTACTTAGCGAAATTCTCAATTCTGAAACTGACTCTCAGTGTGTCAACTCATAACATAAACATAACATTTACATACAGGCACATACATTGCTTCTGGCCCACACTAGGATACCCTGTGTCGTGGGAACCAGAAACAACGACATCACAAACATGTAAACATCCAAGACCTGGACTTTTTTTTTTGTTTCCAGCCGGGATTCGAACCCGGGACCTCTTGCACGGTAGGCAGACGCGCTACCGCTACGCCACAGAGGTCGTCAGCTCTAAGCTCTAATGTTTATTTTATGCGGCCTATAAACGTCCCACTGCAGGGCACAGGGCTTTTCTCAGAGAGTGTGGGCTTAATTGCCACGCGTGTCCATTTCAAGCGCTGAGGTAATCGAACACCTCGACACTCCGACAGTCCGCCTTTGTACATTAACACTGACCTGTTATTTAAGTAATTTTTCTGTTTCTATATTTTGTGCATTAAAGCGTAACAAACAGACACTCAGGTTCCTCACGGTGATTTCCTTCGCCGTTTGCGAGCAACTCCAATGCCTATTTAAGGTTTTATTTTGTTTGTAATGTTGGGCCCACGCGTCGCCCGGCGTTGTATAGTGGATGGATAGGCCTCTAATCTTGTTTACGTTTTTGTTTATATTATCGCGTTATAAATTAAAGTAGGTTTAGACAGATTCTGTAGGGATAAAAACCTGTTTAAGAATGTATTATCCCACTTTCTACAATCTCCTTAAAGTTCCTAGAAATGCATTTGTAATACTTACCTAATTATTAATTTTATTTGTAGTTAAAACTTAAGTCTTATCTATAAATGGACGATTGCTTAGAGCACTTCTCAAACGCAGTTTAAATTCGTCTTTCTTTTAGAAGCTAAAAATTTCACCCATGCCGGGATTCGAACCCGCGACCTCTAGCTATCCTTGCCAGCGCTCTTTCTAACTGAGCTAATGGGCGACTCACCGGCATCAGTGAAATTTCGAACCTCTTTACAATACTCTCTGTATTACCTACATAATAATAATAAGTTTTTAAAATTGTCCTTCGCGCGGGTTAGTGCATTAAAAATAATATAAGGACCTACTTAAATTAAGTAACTAAAAAATTAATCTAAAGAACTACTTTAAAAAGTAACTAAAAAGTACTTAAAGGTTAAAACTAATTTGTTTTCCCTTTCACGCTATCAAAACTGCATTTGAGAAGTGTTTCACAGAAATCATACTGCAAATTAATTTTTTGCTCCTCAAAGCAAAATACTTCTCAAAATTCCTGCAAAATACTCCTCAAACGCAGTTTGAATTCGTCTCTCTTTACGCAAGACTCTTCAAACAGCGCTTGAGAGTTTTAGAGGAGTTATGTTTTTTATAAATAACACCCTGAGGCTAAAGCAAATGTGTGTGTATATACACACGTATATACACATGTATTAGATTTACGAGTGTTACTATTAAATAGGCTATTTGACAATGTGAATAAAAGTATTCATTTCATACATTTATATCAATTAAGAGATTTAAAACCGACTTAATTAAGGCATTGTACCAAACTAAAAATAATGGATAAAAAACAGAGTAAAACTTGATAACTTTATATCTGTAGAAATTTTATCGAACACGGCCAGGATTGGTCGTATCTATATTGACGTCACAGGTCAGTAAATATAGCGATCCGGGAACCCGAAAGTTGAGTTGACGTTTGTTTGTTTACTGACCCGTGACGTCACTAATTCCTGTGCGTCGCCATGTTGCTCAAAAGCGTTTTGGCAGCTTATTCTAAAAATGTATTTAGAATTTTTTTTAAGAATAAAATACACGAAAAGTTTACAATTTAGATATCACTTTCGAAGCACTTATAAAAACCAACGAAAAATCTGAGTCGGTTTTCAGAAACCTGTCAAATAGCTTTACTGCGGCCTTGTTTATATAAACACAAATGTTGAAGACTACTCCATTTTGTGACCCTCAGCACAACGCTGACTCAGCTGCCTTTTATGGCAATTAAGACACACCACAGGCTTAACGTATGTCTTTTTTTTATTTTGTTTCGTTTATTGTATATTTCGTTTATATCTGGTGTGTAGTTATACAGGGTGTCTCATTCAAATCGGTCAGTATGGGAAAGTCTGAAACTATAAGACATACGAAGATTTGTTCTGAGGAACCATGTCATCGATTTTAATAACAAGAAAAACTGCATTCATACATTTTAAAAAACATCTGTACTCCGTTCAGGAATCGAACCCGGTGGTTTTGAAAAAAAAACCTACACTATTTATATTTAGATATCGATTGTGTATGTCTTAAGCAGTAAATGTCTGTATAAAACATGGTGTCTAAAATGAATAAAATGCATTGTTTTCACATACTTTAATTTATTTTAGTAGGTGCTCGAAGTGACCGCCGCCTTTTTCAACACGTTTAGGTACGATCTTAATCTTTAAATAAGTATCTACATACTTATTTTAAGTGGGCTTTTCAATTGATTGTTAGTGTTTGATTAATAGAGGTTTTTTTTAAACAACCGGGTTCGATTCCCGAACGGAATACAGATGTTTTTTAAAATGTATGAAAGCAGTTTTTCTTGTTATTAAAATCGATGACATGGTTCCTCAGAACAGATCTTCGTATGTCTTATAGTTTCAGACTTTCCAATACTGACCGATTTGAATGAGACACCCTGTATAACTATGTATGAGTATCGCGAATCATTAAGAAATACTATATATGGTGTGCTCATATTATATTAATTTTTCTGGTTTTTTGTTTCTGTCATTTGTCTTGTTGGTGTAATAAATGTCTTTCTTTCTATTTTGTATATTTTTCGTTTATCCTTCTAAGCCCTGGCGTCCTAGAAATAGGACTACAGGACCAGTGTGAAGGTACCTACTTAGGTACGGGATAATAATGGACTTTAGCAAAAAACAGTAATAACATCAAATAATCACCAAACGTATATATATTTTCCATTGACGTAGGAAAACAAAGGTAAAGTCAGTGACATCCGTCACTCATCCATAGACAAGGACATCACGAATAACTTTCTTAATTCACACCCAATGATTTAATAGGAAGTCGGGAAAACATACTGTTCCAGGTCCAATATTTTCCTTATGATTTATTGGACAGCAAGAAGAATTGTCCTTAGCACGGGTTAGTGCATTAAAAAGAATATAATCATGTGGGTACAGCGATATCATTCCGATGTAAAACCTAACTGCAAAGTATGTACTCGGGCCTGCAAGTGATGCAAATTATTTCAGCCAGATGTCGCTGCCTGTACGTAATACAGAAAGTATTTGAAAATCCTATTTAGAGGCTAAAAATTCCACCCATGCCGGGATTCGAACCCTCGACCTCTGGCTATCCGTGCCAGCGCTCTATCCAACTGAGCTAATGGGCGAAATTCTAATATGTATCCAATATTATTCCGATGTAAAACCTAACTGCAAAGTAGGTACTCGGGGCTGCAAGTGATGCAAATTACTTCAGCCAGATGTCGCTGCCTGTACGTAATACAGAAAGTATTTAAAAAACCTATTTAGAGGCTAAAAATTCCACCCATGCCGGGATTCGAACCCTCGACCTCTGGCTATCCGTGCCAGCGCTCTATCCAATTGAGCTAATGGGCGAAATTCTAATATGTATCCAATATTATTCCGATATAAAACCTAACTGCAAAGTAGGTACTCGGGGCTGCAAGTGATGCAAATTACTTCAGCCAGATGTCGCTGCCTGTACGTAATACAGAAAGTATTTAAAAAACCTATTTAGAGGCTAAAAATTCCACCCATGCCGGGATTCGAACCCGCGACCTCTGGCTATCCGTGCCAGCGCTCTATCCAACTGAGCTAATGGGCGAAATTCTAATATGTATCCAATATTATTCCGATGTAAAACCTAGTTGCAAAGTAGGTACTCGGGGCTGCAAGTGATGCAAATTACTTCAGCCAGATGTCGCTGCCCGTACGTAATACAGAGAATATTGTAAAGAAGTTCGAAATTTCACTGATGCCGGTGTGTCGCCCTAATGAGCGACAGGCTCACTTGGAAAAGCGCTGGCACGGATAGCCAGAGATCGCGGGTTCGAATCCCGGCATGGGTGGAATTTTTAGCCTCTAAACAGGTTTTTAAAGAAGAAAAAGTTCTTCAAAATCAACGTAGTTTTAGAAGACTTGAAGTAGGTAACTGTTACCGCCAGGGCTTAGGAGTTAAATCGACTTTTCTCTCTCATATCACTCATTCTGTAATATTCTTGTCACCATCTCATTGTCCATTAGTTCTGTATGCTTAGTGCGAGTTTTTAACAACTCGATCGCGTTAAAGTAAACTCACATTTCTATGGCATCGAGGAAGCGCCACCTAGCGACAAGTATGGAAATTAAAATTGCTGAGTGCGAGTTGTAATGGTTTACGTTGAGAAGTGAACACGTTTACCAGCCAAAACACGAATAAACGCGAGTGCGAGTTGTACTGTGACAGCGTTTTGCCAGTTCGAACGGTTAACTTACTCATACTCACTACTCGATGCTCGATTACCGCGGTAGTAAAGTTATTCGATTGGATCTGTCAAACTCGCACTAAGCACTTAGATATTGTTTTGCTATTATAATCCGTTTTACCCGTTTTCATTAGTTTTCTTATTTATACAGTTCATTCCGTAACAATTCCCTAAAACACTTAAAAAACGCTCACTATAATAGTCTGTGATGGAGATTATTACAGAAGTAACCATAGTATTTAAAGGCTACTCAGCCTTCCGTTGGGAAAGCTTTGGCACGGTTAGCCTGAGGTCGCGGGTTCGAGTCCCGGCATGGGTGGAATTTTTAGCCTTTAATAGGTTTTTAAAATTTTCTTTGTTGTTTGTTTTTGTTGACTATCTTTGATGCGATTTAATGAACGGGTTAGTGCATTAAAAAGAATATTACAAAGAAAATGGAATTAATAGGTAAGTATAATGGAATCATAGAACAGTTTTTTCTTAATAGACAATACTAATAATTTATCAGACAAGGTTACTATCTAAACAATCATTGTTTTATATGCTCTTCATAACAAGTGTTTCATAAAAGTACATTAGTAGTGACTACTAGTCCACTGTACATTTTCGAGGTGATAAATTGGAAGTGAGTACAGACAAAGATTTCTAATTTACCCAGCTCAGGGTAAATTCTCGCACATTCGTTTCCCAGAATTCACCCAAGGGTGAATTCACCCCAAGGTGAATTCTTTAGGGAGCGTTGGCGATTAATAGTTTTATATACCTCTTTGTACATAGATACTTTTGCTTGTAATGCTGGTTTTGAAAATATAATTTAGTTGTCACAAAAACAGTCTTTAAATAACAGGGAGACTAATTGGAATAGCCCGAAAAATTCTTTATTACACCAAAAACAAATTTGTACACAAGGTAAGCTTAATACTAGATAGTACAATACATAAATCTTGATTAGCTGCCCTTTATAGCAATATACGCCCTTTATAGCACGCTAACGGTGAAGGAAAACATCGTGAGGAAACCCGCGGCTTGATTGGCTCCGCACGTATTGACTAGTCTTTCCTGTGGGCTAGGCCGGTTAAGCTGTCAGGATGGTATAGGTGCTGGGCAAGCCTACACCATCTATAAAAAACCATGTCCCAGGCACTACAGCGTCGGAGTGGTCACTTCACCCATCTAGTGTGAGTGAAGATGCCACTGGACCCTGTAAAAATCATCTCATTAAGTAGATGCAAAAGGCCAATATTATTATTATAGCAATTTAGACGTGGTGGTATACAAGTGGTGTGTTTAAATCTATTTTTTTTGTTTCCTCTGTTTTTCTTTTGACGGCCTCGTGGCGCAGCGGTTTGGCACGCTGACTGCAAAGCTGCAAAAGTGAAGGTCTCGGGTTCGATCCCCGGCCGGGTCAATTATAGAAAACGAACTTTTCCAGTTAGTCTCGGGTCTTGGATGTTATCTATGTATTTATTGTATCAAATCTATCGTCGACTTAGCACCTGTAGCACAAGTTATTTAGTTGTACTTAGTATGGGGATCACGAGATCTGTGTAATATGTCCATCAATATTCGATATCAACCCTTGTATGTCCCCACTGCTGGGGCACGGGTCTGTTCCTGCATCGCAGGAAGGTTAGGCCATACTCCACCACGGGGGCTAAGTCCGGGTTGGCGAATATTTATTTTTACTTATTTACAGTATTTTCTAAGGTTAACACGAGTACTAGACATAATTAAAACTGTTTTTATACGGATTTCACTCGTTTATTATATTTTTTTTTTACATATTTCCGACGTTTCGGCACTTTTACAGGTGCCGTGATTTCGGATGATTGATGTGATAGGCGTCTTTTTGAAAGCATTAACTGTTAGTTAAGCCGGCTGTCGTGTAATGGCAGCCGTTGAGCCATGTCAGAGAACTTATGGGCGGCTACCAACCAACCCGGACTAGGCCCCCGTGGTACGGCCCAACCTTCCTGCGATGCAGGAGTGTGGACATACAGGGGGTCGATACGACAATCACACAGGTTATTTCTCATCTACACCGCGGCCACGTGATCCTTGTGTTTGCCCCGTATGTGCGTGCGCAGTGTACTGCCCTGAGAGAACTGCATGGGACATAGCTGGCAGTGGTAGGGCCTTTCGCCCGTGTGCACCCGCTGGTGTTTCTTGCACGTCGAGGCGCTCTGCGGGGGAGAACTGTCATTGAAATGATGCAGGTCATGAAATCTTCGGAGAATTCAGGGGTGTGCGGGGGAGAACTGTCATTGAAATGATGCAGGTCATGAAATCTTCGGAGAATTGAGGGGTCTGCGGGGGAGAACTGTCATTGAAATGATGCAGGTCACGAAATCTTCGGAGAATTCAGGGGTCTGCGGGAGAGAACTGTCATTGAAATGATGCAGGTCATGAAATCTTAGAGAATTCAGGGGTCTGCGGGGGAGAACTGTCATTGAAATGATGCAGGTCATGAAATCTTCGGAGAATTCAGGGGTCGTCAGGGGAGAACTGTCATTGAAATGATGAAGGTCATGAAATCTTCGGAGAATTCGGGGGTCTGCAGGGGAGAACTACTATTGAAATTATGCAGGTCATGATATCTTCGGAGAATTCAGGGGTCTGCAGGGGAGAACTGTCATTGAAATTATGCAGGTCATGAAATCTTCGGAGAATTCAGCGGGTCTGCAGGGGAGAACTGTCATTGAAATGATGCAGGTCATGAAATCTTCGGGGAATTCAGGGGTTTGAAAGTGGCTTTAGTTTAGTGTGTGTATGTTTGTGCGTGTGTGTGTTTAGTGCGTACGCGCGTGCGTGTGTACCTTAATATAATTAACGTGTCGTAATATAATTAAGATTCTATAATAATGTGAACAAGAAATTTTACATTTATTGTACATAATAAAGACTGTTTTTACACGGATTTTGCTCGTTTATTTTAATTTTTTTTTACAATTTGTCCAACTTTTCGGCACCTTTTTCAAGTACCGTGGTCTCGGAAGACTGAGGTGACAGGCGTCTTTTTGAAAGCATTAACTGTTAGTTTACTGCCCTCGTACATTTTTATGTATATTAAAGTGTTGTCTATCTATGTATTATCCTATACTAATACATTAAATATTGTTTAATTTTATTCTGCTCAACAAGTAGTTTTGATTTGATTTGAATATAAAGGTAGATTGTACTTTCAAGAAACAGGATCCTGGCCAATCGTTGAAGATTATAAGCTCACCGAAAAGCTCAGAAGTTTAGAAGCTTAGAAGAATTTAAGATTACCGAGAAGCTCAGAAGTTTAGAAGCATAGAGGAATTTATTTAAGATTGCCGAGAAGCTCAGAAGTTTAGAAGCTTAGAAAATTAGAAGCTTACCGTAAAGCTCAGAAAGCTTAAATTTTTCTATCTAAACGATACAAAAATTTAAGCATAACGAGAAGTTTAGAAGCTTAGAAGAATTTAAGCTTACCGAGAAGCTCAGAAGTTTAGAAGCTTAGAAGCTTACCGAGAATCTCAAAAGTTTAGAAGCTTAGAAAATTAAAAGTTTGCCGTGAAGCTCAAAACATTAGAAGCTTAGAAAATTAGAAACTTAGAAGATTAGAAGCTTACCGAAGAAATCAGAAATGAAAGGTTTTATCAAAGTAGCGCAGAAACTGCGGCTTAATGAACGTTACAATTCAAACTAGGTGTCCATTGTGGGGCCAGTAGCAATGTATGTACTGGCACAATCTTTCAAAATATAGACCATTTTGGAGAAATAATGGACAAAAAAACTCCAAAGTTAGTCTTTTATAAGTCCTTATTTAACAGAGTTTACATAATTATGATAAAAAATATAACTCATGCATTGTACTGTCTTTAATTCCAGACATCATTGTCATCTGAATAATCCTTTATGTTATAGTAGCCCTTTTGGCACAAAGTGTACTTAACACATTTTTTGACCCGGATTTTAGGCAAGATTAATATATCTTCAGGTATTTTACTGTTTTACTGAAACGTATACAAAGTCTCATGAAGGATGTATTAGAAATTTAGACGCTTAGAAAAATAAAATATCACCGAGACGCTCAGAAGTTTAGAAGCTTAGAAAACTTGAAGCTTAGAATATAAGAAGCTTACCGAGAAGCTCAGAAGCTTAAAAAATACAAGCTTACCGAGAAGCTCAGTAGTTTAGAAGCTTAGAAGACTAGGAGCTTAGAAGCTAGGAGGCTCACCGAGAACTCCTTGCCGCAGATGTGGCATGTGGCTCGCTTGTCCACCACGGCCGCGTTCACGTGGTGGGATTTGTTAAGGTGGCTGCGCTTCTGGAGGCCGCTCATGAATTTCTGGGTTTAAAACGAAGATATACAGATTGAGACATTCACTTGGTACCATATTGTTTTATAGTATTTCTTATTGATGCGCGATACTCATACATAATTATACAGGGTGTCTCATTCAAATCGGTCAGTATGGGAAAGTCTGAAACTATAAGACATACGACGATCTGTTCTGAGGAACAATGTCATCGATTTTTATAACAAGAAAACTGCATTCATACATTTTAAGAAACATCTGTACTCCGTTCGGGAATCGAACCCGTTTGTTTTGAAAAAAAAACTTCTATTAATGAAACACTAACAATCAATTGAAAAGCCTTAAAATTTAAAGATTAAGATCGTTACCTAAACGTGTTGAATATTGTATTGAAAAAGGCGGCGGTAACTTCGAGCACCTACTAAAATAAATTAAAGTATGTGAAAACAATGCATTTTAGACATCATGTTTCATACAGACATTTACTGCTTAAGACCTACACAATCGATATCTAAATAGAAATAGTGTAGGTTTTTTTTTTCAAAACAACCGGGTTCGGTTCCCGATCTGAGTACAGATGTTTTTTTAAATGTATGAATGCAGTTTTCTTGTTCGACATCTGACTTAAGCAAATTGCATTACTTACAGCCCCGACTACCTACTTTGCAGTTAGGTTTAACATCGTTAAATAGGTTTTTAGCCACTATTAGTTTTTTTTTTTTATTAGACACACAACACTCACTATGTCAACGGACAGGTCCGCTGATAAGGCGCGCGACTTGTAACTACTTGGCACTGGATTTCACGTACTTACATTCACGCTGCCGAAACGTCGGGAAATAAGGTAATTACGTTTTACCTAACGGTCGGAAAAGAACTGAGTGATTGGAATCAATAACTTGAGTTATGCAACAAACGGCACGGTCATATGCAGGATGGCATAGTGGCATTTTTTCCGAGAGCTTCCGTACTTCGCAAGGCACGTTAAGCCGTTGGTGCCGGCTGTCATATAATGGCGGTCGTTAAGCCATGTCAGAGGCCTTATGGGCGGCTTGATGACTTCTGACAGCAAGGCCCGCCACTGTCTTACAATCCTCCACCGACCCGGGCTTCCACACTAATACGTCGCAGTCTCACCTTCCCGCAGTGCTCGCACGCGTACTTGTATATCTTGAGATGCTCGCGCTCGATGTGGTCCTCCAGTTTGTATTTCATTGCGAAGCGGCGGCCGCACTCGTTGCACTGATGCCTTGGGAGAGGCGTAATCATCGTCAACTTTTTTGAACTAAAACTTTCGTAAGCACAACACATTGTAGACTTTTAGTCCGGATTTACTTACGGGTGTTGTTACATCGGAAAAGTGATTAAGCTCTGCGAATCGGAGCGAAAACTGGTCGGACTTTTCCGATACAACAACACCCGTAAGTAAATCCGGACTAAAAGTCTACAATCGTCAACTTTATTGAGGTACATATTTTTTTTTTATTTTATTCATTTGTATCACCACTTAACCATCTACCATTACAGATGCAAGCGAGAGCCCCAGGTTCGATCCCGAGTGCGGGCATGTACCAATGACTTTGTTTAATTTCAAAGTTACGTACATTTGCGAATTTGCAGTCGCAATACCACACGCTAACGGTGAAGGAAAACATCGTGAGGAAACCCGCGGCTTGGTTGGCTCCGCACGTATTGACTAGTCTTTCCTGTGGGCTAGGCCGACTAAGCTGTCAGGATGGTATAGGTGCTGGGCAAGCCTACACCATCTATAAAACCATGTCCCAGGTAGGCTACTGCGTCGGAGTGGTCCCTTCACCCATCTAGTGTGAGTGAAGATACCACTGGACGCTGTATAAATCATCTCATCAAGTAGATGCAAAAAAAAAAAAAGGCCAATATTATTATTATTATTATTACAGATGCCTAATGCGATAGAGTTACATAAAATTAAAGTAAACTTGAACAAAACGACAACACTTAATATTACACATTATATAAGATAAGATAAGAATATTCTTTATTGTACACCACAGCACATATTATAAAACATGTAAAGATACAAAGTACAATTGGCGGCCTTATTGCTAAAAGCTATTTCTTCCAGACAACCTTACGACCGAAAGTTGCTGTAATATTACACATTATAATGTGTAATATTACATTATACTTAGTATAAAAAAATTAGCAATGTAAAGCAATTTGAACAAATGTTATTTTAAATTGTAATCTTTACTAAAATATTAATTTATTGCAATCAAAATTCGATATTAATTTAATTAGAATTTCGATTTTCTAATTCAAATTTTACTGAACACACAATCTTTTGAAAGTTTTTTAACACTGAATTGTACATTAGAATAAGTAGTTTTTAAATGAATTGTGAAAATACTATTGTAGTAGCTAATAAATAATAATAATAATATACACATTACAAAATAAAATAAGTCCTTAGTTTAAAATCTGAATTATTGTCTTCTTGAACTCGCTCAGGGTACAGTAAAATATATCTGTATGATCGGCCACCGATCACATATATAATTAGAAAGATATAATATAGATATATAGACTAGCCACCCCTAGTCGAACCAAGTGATTGGATTCAATCACTCGAGTTAAGCAACAACAGGCGCGGTCAGGTGCTGGATGGGTAACCTTTCCGTTTCTACCGCTAGTGGCATTTTTCCAAGCGCTTCCGTACTTCGCGAGGCACGTTAAGCTGTTGGTGCCGGCTGT
Source organism: Yponomeuta sedellus (assembly GCA_934045075.1). NCBI lineage: Eukaryota > Metazoa > Arthropoda > Insecta > Lepidoptera > Yponomeutidae > Yponomeuta > Yponomeuta sedellus. The sequence goes on from OW203750.1 coordinate 7,723,632, forward strand.
CATGTAATGGCAGTCGTTAAGTCACGTCAGAGGCCTTATGGGCGGCTTGATAAATTCTGACAGTATGGCCCGCCACTGTGTTACAATCCTCCACCAACCCGGACTTGGCCCCCGTGGTGGAGTATGGCCTAACCTTCCTGCGATGCAGGAAGAGACCCGTGCCCCAGCAGTGGGGACATAGAGGGTTGCAATCGATCGATCGGATCGCGCCGCCAGCAGCGCGTTCCGCCGCCCGCTGATGTTAAGTGGTGATATAAACAAATATATATGTGTGTGTGTGTGTGTGCGTGCGTGTGTGTGTGCGTGCGTGTGTGTTTCTGTGTAAACGTTATTGAAAAGATGAGGTCCGTCAGGATCGCGGCAGTCGTGGATACAGGGGTGAGTTTATATGATACAGTAATATTCGAGTCGTGTGTATGGGCGTGCAAGCGCGCGTCCATGCGTGAGTGCGCGTGTAGTCACGGGATGGCCACCCATCCTGCACCTGACCCCGCCTGTTGTTGCCAAGTGATCCACTCCAATCACTCGGTTTCACTAGGCCCCAAACGCTTCGCTTTCTACATAGTTGTATTGCATTTAGAAGCACTCACTTGAAACTGTCCTCGCTGACATGCCGAATGGAGTACCTCAGGTGAGAGTTGAGCGCCACGCGAGTCTTGAATCTGAAAAGCAGAAAGGATTTAATAATCCAAGTTGAAGCTGGTAGACAGTACTCATGGCATTAAGTACGCCGCATTGTACGATTTTATGGTGCAATACATGCATACATAACCTCACGCCTGTATCCCAGAGGGGTAGGCAGAGACCAGGGACTGCCACTTGCCACGATCCTGACAGATCACCGTCGCTTCATCAACGTTGATAAGTCGTTGCATGCACGCACGCCCGTTCCAAGTAATTTTTATCTTTCCCTTTGCTAATACATCCCCTATATAGTCGACGTCAGTCCGTCTGGGACGTCCCTTACCAGCCCTTCCACTCACATTCGCAATATATATTTGTTTCGTCAATCTTTCTTCCTTCATCCACATGTCCGAATCAACGCAACATTCCTTTCTCAATTCTAGTCACTACCACCTCTTTCAGTCCACAACGTTCTCTAAAGCTATACATGGCGCTCTCAGGGCACCCTGAGAGATTAAAATAAATTAATATAAGTTTTCAGTCTAATCTAGTTACTCTAAGTGCATGCTAGGTACACAAGTTTAGGGTTATAGGCTAGATCTGATCTATAATGTAAATGTATGTCAATTTGGTAAATATGTCTGTAACCTGTTTTGTGTTCTAAATAAATCAAATTAAAATAAAATCAGACTATTGCGTATCCTGTCATTCAATGTGGTGCAAAAAAGTATTATTAATAATAGGGGTTAAAGTATGAAATTGCCGTTTTATTGCAATAGGTTCTTTGAATTGACATAGAATCTTCATGGTGTGAGGTTTTCGAATGAAACTTTTTTCAAATGGTTTCTATGATGTTCTTTTTTTAAAAAATGTGAAACATTTGAATATCGACCTTCAATTGTTTTTGTTATTCAATTTAGACAAGAAAGATGGATACTGCGAAAATTCGAGTGATTTTTGAATACGAGTTCCGACGCGGAACTAACGCGGCAGAAACCGCCCGCAATATCAATGCTGCGTTTGGAGAGGGGTCTACTAATGAACGCACCGTGCGATTTTGGTTTAAACGCTTTCGTGATGGAAATTTCGACTTAAAGAACGAGCCACGAGGAAGACCGCCCACACAGGTGAATAACGATGAATTAAGAGAGATAGTGGAAGCCGATCCTAGTCAAACTACCCAGGAATTAGCGGCATGGTTTAACGTTACCTTACCCACAATATTGACTCACTTACGTCAAATCAATAAAATAAAAAAATACGAAAAATGGGTGCCTCATGATTTGACTGATCTGCAGAAAGAAACGCGTATCCATCTTTCTTGTCTAAATTGAATAACAAAAACAATTGAAGGTCGATATTCAAATGTTTCACATTTTTTTAAAAAAGACCATCATAGAAACCATTTGAAAAAAGTTTCATTCGAAAACCTCACACCATGAACATTCTATGTCAATTCAAAGAACCTATTGCAATAAAACGGCAATTTCATACTTTAACCCCTATTAATAATAAGACCCACTAGGCCTCTCCCAACACACGCCACTGAGCCCGATCTGCGGCTCTCCTCTTCCAGTCATTACCCACCGCTTTGCGAATGTCATCGCACCACCAGGGAGGCGAGTCTCTAAAATGCATAGTAATTGTTCAATACAGTCATATCAGTCCGGTAATGGTCGTCTCATTCACACTATCGGTAGTTTGGTAACCAATCGCATTGCAATGGTAAAACCCGTGCTACTTATGTCAGCGTTCGTGCGATTCGATCTTCTTCGCGTGAGATGCCTATTTAATTTGCGCGGGTTATACCCCTAGAATGACATTGTACTGCGATTGCTTTGTACACTACCAAATTGAGGAAAATATGAAACCATTGTCGTGCTTATTTCATTCCATTGAAAGACTATGTAAGTATTAGACTCTAAGGCCGAATCCTGTATTTCTTTTTCGATATCAACCCTTGTAAGTCCTCACTGCTGGGGCACGGGTCTCTTCCTGCAGCGCGAGAAGGTTAATCTTAGGCCATACTTCACCACGGGGGCCAAGTCCGGGTTGGTGGAGGATTGTAAGACAGTGGCGGACCTTACTGTCAGAAGTTATCAATTCGGCCACACGGCCTCTAACATCACTTAACGACTGTCATTACATGGCAGCCGACACCAACGGCTTAACGTGCCTTGCGAAGCACGGAAGCGCTCGGCAAAAATGCCACTAGCCGTACTGTAGTCACGGGACGGTCACCCATCCGGCACCTGACCGCACCTGCTGTTTCTTAACAGCGATTGATTCTAATTGGTTCCACTAGGCCACGAGCGCTTTTACTCAGTGAATGAATCAATAAAATGAATGAATGAGTAAAATTAATGAATGAATGAACGAATGAATGAACCTTTTGAACGAATTGCTTTTAGCAATAAGGCCGCCAATTGTACTATGTACATTTGTAATTATTTTGTATTTGTTGTTTTTCCAGTGTACAACGTTCATAAGTCGTTGCATGCACGCACGCCGGTTCCGGGTACTCTTTATCCTCCCCTTTGCTAATACATCGGAAGCGAAGGTGATCTGTCAGGAGCGTGGCAAGTAGCAGTCCCTGGTCTCGACCTACCCCTCTGGGATACAGGCGTGAGGTTACGTATGGTCCAGTTTACCTACAATAAGGAATATTCTTATCTAATCTTATCTTATCTTAACCTGACGTCACACTCGGCGCAGTAAGCCTCAGCGGGCTCGGAGCTAGGCTCGTGCGTCTTGAGATGCTGGCTCAGTGTGTGCTCGCCCTTATACTGCCGCCGACAAATCGGGCACTCCACGCGCGGCAAGTCGGCGTGTGTCCTAGAAGCGTAAGCGACTTTGCTTAGCACAAATATCAAAATCAATAATTAAATCTAGTAAGAAAGGAATAAACCCTTTAAGTAAATTGTGTGTGTGTTAGTGTGTGAGTATGTGTGAGAGTATTTATAGATGGGTTAGTGGGTTAGGCCGTCGGTGCCGGCTGTCGTACAATGGCAGTCGTTAAGCCATGTCCGAGGCCTTATGGGTGGCTAAATAACTTCTGACAGTAAGGTCCGCCACTGTCTTACAATCCTCCACCAACCCGGACTTGGCCCCGTGGTGAAATATGGCCTAACCTTCCTGCGAGGCAGGAAGTCCCTTGTATGTCCCCACTGCTGGGGCACGGGTCTCTTCCTGAAGAAGTTAGAAGTTATCAAGCCGCCCATAGGGCCTCTGACACGGCTTAACGACTGCCATTACACGACAGCCGGCACCAACTGCTTAACGTGCCTTGTGAAGCACGGAAGCGCTCGGAAAAATGCCAGTAGCAGTAGTCACGGGACGGTCACCCATTCTGCACCTGACCGCGCATGTTGTTGCTTAACTCAAGTGATTGATTCCAATCACTCGGTTCGACTAGTCCACGCTTCTGCCACGAGGTTCTAGAGTGTGAGTTTTAAAAGTAATTGTCACAGCTGCAAAGATTATTAAAAGAAAAACCAATAATAAAACAAGTTATGATATTTAAGAAGGAAAAACATTATTAAAACGTGCATTTCATAGACTTTTTCATACAAAATTGCATTTTTTTAATACCACCGGTGGAGGCCAAAGGCTGAAACTAACTACTTGGCTGGGCACGGCTACTTAGTGCCGAGGCGCTGTAGCATTCGAGTTGGCCACCGACTCATTAAAGTTTGAAAATTACGCCCTTTAATAGAAAACCGTGCAATCACCGTGCGCATGTGGTCGCGTCGGATGTTCATAGTGTGATTCTTATCATAGAAAATAGTACACTTTGATTCGACTCAACTCGCGTCGCGTTTCGTTCGTCGAGTCGCGTGGCGCGTTAATAATGTGTTTCCGCCTTTATTCCATTGGTGGAAGCTCTATTCGGGGGTTGGTTGTGCAGACAGGATGATACTATTTTTATTTTTAATGCACTAACCCGTGCTAAGGACAATTTTTAAAAACCTATTTAGAGGCTAAAAATGCCACCCATGCCGGGATTCGCACCCGCGACCTCTGGCTATCCGTGCTAGCGCTCTTTCCTTTCGGCATGGGTGGAATTTTTAGCCTCTAAATAGGTTTTTAAAAATTGTCCTTAGCACGGGTTAGTGCATTAAAAATAAAAATAGTATAATCATGTGGGCACAGTGATATCATTCCGATGTAAAACCTAACTGCAAAGTAGGTAGTCGGGGCTGTAAGTGATGCAATTTACTTAAGCCAGATGTCGCTGCCTGTACGTAACACAGGGAATAGTGTAAAGAGGTTAGAAATTTCACTGATTCCGGTGAGTGGCCCATTAGCTCAGTTGGAAAGAGCGCTGGCACGGATAGCCAGAGGTCGCGGGTTCGAATCCCGGCATGGGTGGAATTTTCAGCCTCTAAATAGGTTTTTAGAAATATGCAGACAGGGGTCCCGGGAATACGCTCAGCTCCTTTGTACTCACTTGATATGGAGTTTCAGGCTGCTGGGATTGCAGAAGGTCTTGTTGCAGAGCTGACACAGCGCCGCCTCGCTATGCTCTGACTGGACGTGGGCTTTCTTCTTGCGTCGCGTGCTGGGACAAGCCGTGTCATTGTAGAGTAGGATACCATAGGGTATAGGGAAGAGCGGGTGATCGTGCTCTTCCACTGTAAAGGGAAATATTCCGCCAGGCAGATCGTATGCCTGGGGACGGCCGGTCCGACTATTGTTAGTCGGACTTTATACAGGGTGTCTCATTCAAATCGGTCAGTATGGGAAAGTCTGAAACTATAAGACATACGAAGATCTGTTCTGGGGAACCATGTCATCGATTTTATTAACAAGAAAAACTGCATTAATACATTTTAAAAAACGTCTGTACTCCGTTCGGGAATCGAACCCGGTTGTTTTGAGAGAAAAAAAACCTACACTATTTCTATTTAGATATCTATTGTGTAGGTCTTAAGCAGTAAATGTCTGTATGAAACATGATGTCTAAAATGAATAAAATGCATTGTTAAAAAAAATATTAAGAGTACAGTAGAGTAGGTTAGGACAGACCGTAAATTCTTCACGTTGAAAAAAATTGAATCTAATTGAATTGACTGCAGTGCAATTCCACTAATCTGCGATCCCCAACCCGCACGCCCAGAGTGGGAATTATGGGCATTACCCCCCAATGATGGCACAACGTGGCGCTCTTTAGGGGAGGGCTATGTCCAGCAGTGGACTAGTATAGCCTGACGACGATGGCACAACCATCATTGGGGGGTAATACCACAACCTTGCGCTATGGCGCTCATTAGGGGAGAGCTATGTCCAGCAGTGGACTAATATAGCCTGAAGAAGAAGATTATACTATTTTTTATTTTTAATGCACTAACCCGTGCTAAGGACAAATTTAAAAACCTATTTAGAGGCTAAAAATTTCACCCATGCATGCATGCTCAATTGGTAGAGCGCTGGCACGGGTAGCCAGAGGTTGCGGGTTCGAATCTCGGCATGGGTGAAATTTTTAGCCTCTAAATAGGTCTGCTGCGTGGTGTCGGCCTAGAGAATAGCATCAACCCAAATTCTTCCCGCGGGTGTCGTAAAAGGCGACTAAGGGACTCTAACCGGAGGGTGGGCAGCAGCGCCCCCTGCAGTACAATTCCACCAAACTGCGATCCCCAACCCGCATGCCCAGCGTGGGGATTATGGGCACTACCTTCTAATGATGGCACAACCTTGCGCTCATTAGGGGAGGGCTATGTCCAGCAGTGGACTAATATAGCCTGAAGAAGAAGAAAAAATAGGTCTTTAAGAAGAGGAAGAATTGACTCACAGAAACTTCCGGTCGCAAATATGGCAGGGATAGACCCTCCGCGCCTCGTGTTGGCTCTCGTAATGCGCCTCCACCACCGCCGCCTTCCGGTGCTGGAATGCGCACGCGCCGCAGCGCAGGTAGCGGCGGTGCGCGCGCTCATGCTCGCGCGCGTCCGGTGCGCTCTCGAAGCGCTGCGCGCAAACTGCGCACGAGTGGCGGAAGCGGTAGTACTGCCAACGTTGTAGCGAAAAATTCCTTCACTTTGGAACGTTGCGCGCCAGTGGAACGTTGTATATCTTTTATAATAATAATAAACACTGGACAAATTTAAAAACCTATTTAGAGGCTAAAAATATCACCCATGCCGGGATTCGAGCCCGCAACCTCTGGCTATCCGTGCCAGCGCTCTACCAATTGAGCCAATGGCCGACTCACCGGCATCAGTGAAATTTCGAACCTCTTTACACTATTCTCTGTATTACGTACAGGCAGCGACATCTGGCTTAAGCAAATTGCATTACTTACAGCCCCGACTACCTACTTTGCAGTTAGGTTTTACATCGGAACGATATCACTGTACACACATGATTATACTATTTTTATTTTTAATGCACTAACCCGTGCTAAGGACAAATTTAAAAACCTATTTAGAGGCTAAAAATTTCACCCATGCCGGGATTCGAATTCGGGATTTCGAATCCCGGCATGGGTGAAATTTTTAGCCTCTAAATAGGTTTTTAAGTTTGTCCTTAGCACGGGTTAGTGTATTAAAAATAAAAATAGTTTAATAAACACTGGATCGACTTCAATTGTGGCTATATTTGTAATATTAATACAATCAAACAGAAAACTGGATAAAAACGGATAAGCAAGTAAATTAGTCAGATCTGGTCGAAGGGTAGAGCAGTAGTCATAAAAAATGAGGGAAATTTCGAAATGTGTGACATAATTTAAATATTTGAAAATGATAGATAGAAAAAGAAATATAAAGAATGGTGTAAAGAGGTTTGCACCGTTACAACTTAATCTCCATTTCCGGAAATACACTTATTATAGAAGCGCTCGTGGCCTATGCGAACCGAGTGATTCGAATCAATCACTTGACTTAAGAAACAACAGGCGCGGTGAGGAGCAGGATGGGTGACCGTCCCGTGACTACCGCTAGTGGCATTTTTCCGAGCGCTTCCGTGCGCCGCGAGGCACGTTAAGCCATGTCAGAGGCCTTATGGGCGGTTTGATAACTTCTGACAGAAAGGCCCGCCACTGTCTTACAATCCTCCACCCACACGGACTTGGCCACCGTGGTGGAGTATGGCCTAACCTTCTTTCGATGCAGGAAGAGACCTGTGCCCCAGCAGTGGGGACATACAAGGGTTGACAACTTAACCTCCATTTCCGGAAATACACTTATTTTGCCACTTCTGATCACTTGAAACTAGCGCGGTGCGCGCGCGATTAGTCGCGCGCGTCCGCTGCGCTCTCGAAGCGCTGCGCGAGTGGCGGAAGCGGTAGTACTGTCAACGTTGAAATGAAAAATTCCTTCATTTGGAGGCTAAGATTTCCGGAAATACACTTATTTTGCCACTTCTGATCACTCGAAACAACGTTCCTGGGGGCCGATTCTCGCCCATGCGAATTGTCGCCGACGTAAAATATTCAAACGCTTAGACATTTGACGCATAAAAATAAGATAATATAACTCGACAGAGTCACTAGACATTTATTTTCTCATTTGAATTCAATCTAGCGTGGCGTTCAGAATGCAAATTTTGGCTGCCGATCGAATTTTTACGTAGAACTTCAAGTCATAAGCCTTAAGAGTCACGACTTATTTGCTAATGAAGTGAGAATTGGCTCCCTAACCGTTCACGTTAGATTTCCAATGTAAACTAGAACTGTTACAGGCTTAGAACGTGTAAAATTAGGCAAAATGTGCAAAATTAAAAAAAAATGGCCAAAATGGCTGAAGACACAGGAGGCGTGCCATCTCGTATGGCGCTGGGTACGGCAGCCATGTCACGATATTTTTGTTCGACGCCACAGTTATACATTTGCGAAATTAGACATCGCAACGAATCGATCAATTATTATTTCGCAATAATGACTTCGCGGATCACTTGGCACGCCTCCAGGTACCGCTAGTGGTCCGCAGACTACCGGTTAAGAACCACTGTTCTAGATCTACGGACTACTGTATTCTGTATGTCATTGATTGTCTGCTACCCAAGGAAAGCAGCACAAACTCAGTCTGGAACTAGCACAAACTCAGTCTGCAACTAGAACAAACTCAGTCTGGCACTAGCAGAAACTCAGTATGGATCTAGGACAAACTCAGTCTGGAACTAGCACAAACTCAGTCTGGAACTAGCGACACTCACCTCTGAGTGTTTAGTCCTCCTATGCTTCTCGTAAGTCTTCAGCATAGTGAACTGGGTTATACAAGTCTCGCACTTGTACTGCGCCTTCTTGAACCTTTTCGAGTTCAACTGCTTTTGTCTGAAATAAAGTATATGAAACCAATCAATCAAATCAAAACGGCTTTTTTCATAGTAGCACAGAAACTGCTTCTTGATTTACTTAATTTATTATACTATATTCTTAAAACTATTTTTTTACACGGATTTTACTCGTTTTGACGCAAAAAGGGTTAGAGCAACAAAAAGAATATAATTTTCTAATTCGGCACTTTTTCAGGTGCCATAGTCATCCGAGACCACGGCACCTAAAAAAGTGCCGAAACGTCGGAAAATTGTAAAAAATATATGTAATAAAAGCGTAAAATCCGTATAAAAACATTTTGATTTTGTCTAGTCACGAGCACTAAGAAATTTAACCTTAGAAAATTATATTCTTTTTGTTGCCCTAACCCGTGCTTAGGACATTTTTTTTAAAAACCTTTGTGGCTAAAAATTCCGCCGATGCCGGGACTCGAATCCGCGACCTCTGGCTAACCGTACCAGCGCTCTCCTAATTGAGCTAATGGACAAGTGCCGGCATCGGCGAAATTACTTATTCTCTGTATTATTTACAGGCAGCGACATCTGGCTGAAGTATTTTGCATCACTTGCAGCCCCGAGTACCCACTTTACAGTTAGGTTTTACATAAATTTTAAATAATTAAATAAGTACATTGAAAAATTACCATTTTATGCAAACACAATATATAGTAATTTTTAAGCCAATCAGTCCCACTAAAAGTAGAAAAATTGGGAATTAAGATTCTCAGAATTTTTTTATATTTATGGTTTATTAAATTGAGTCATAAAAATACAATTACTCAAAACACACGATAAACGCCTATTAAAATAGTCTGTGGTGGATCTTTCGGAAACGACATAACCATAGATTAATATAGATTTCAAAATACATTTAATTGTAGTTGAGTATTTATTCAGTCTGCAGGCATGATTTCTATATTTTTATATCTAATTTCAATATTTTAAAAACCTATTTAGAGGTTAAAAATTCCACCCATGCCGGGATTCGAACCCGCAACCTCTGGCTATCCGTGCCAGCGCTCTATCCAACTGAGCTAATGGGCGACTCACCGGCATCAGTGAAATTTCGAACCTCTTTACACTATCCTCTGTATTACGTACAGAGAATAGTGTAAAGTGTAAACAAATATTTTGTTTGCTTGATTTTAGTATTTCAAGGATTTATTTTCATATTGTTTTCTTTTTTTTGTCTTTAGAGTTTGTAATTAATAATAATGCCTGTATCCAAGTTATGTTAATATAATAGGAGCCTTTATTAATTTTCTTTTTCTGTGGCGTAGCGGAAGCGCATCTGCCTACCATGCAAGAGGTTCCGTGTTCGAATCCCTTCTGGGAACAAAAAAAAACCCCAGGTCTTGGACGTTTACATGTTTGTGATGTCACGGTTTCTATTTCCCACGACACAGGGTATCCTAGTGTGGGGCCAGAAGCAATGTATGTGCCATAATTTATATAATTTACAAATTATGTCAATATAATTTACACCCCTCTCCAGGACTTGCTTGGCCTTCCACAAGCCTTGTGGTTTGTGGTCTAATCGCCCTGGCTGACCAGGCTTCACTGGGTCATTGAATATGTTTCTTTCAAGCAGTTATTATCACTGTTTGTTCGTTCTACATAATTTTCCTTGTTAAGTTTGTATGTCTTCTTGAAAGTCCCTATTAAATTCTATCTTGTATGAAATTATATAGGCGCTCATCAAGTTAAGTATTTAGCTGTAAGAAACATACCGACACTTGTCAGGATTTTACCTTTATGATTCATTTTTTTTTATCTTAAATCTTAAAATAAAGTATTCCTCAGGAGTGCTCTAGCTAGAGGAATCGTGTTCATATAAATAAGGTTCATATAAAAACGTAGACAGTTTTCAGGTTTTCCATAATTACGATAACACATAATACAGTCCCGTAAGTGTAAAAAGTGTAGATATGAATTCGAGGACATACTGGACGAAACTGTTTTGATAACAAAGATAAAAACGTTTATTGCCACACATCTGAAAGAGCGGTGGTAGCGAAGCGGTAGAACGTGGGCCGTGGGTTCGAATCCCGGCTTGCACCAATGACTTAGCTTTTTGGGTTATGTACAGTACTACACATCATAAAAGTCTCTTCGGGAATCTACGTTCGCGCAGGCTAGGAAGAAGTGTATCGAAACTACCCGAAGCTATAAGTACATTTAATATGATCTTTAACCGATACGGTTAAGGTGCAGAATTGATTGCCGCAGTAGCGCTACCTATTTCGCTCACGCTAATATTGCCAAACTAATAGTCACCTGCATCGATGACGTTGAATCAACCAATAGCAACAAAGGCGCGCGGCCTGCCATAAAATGAAACAATCTGATTGGTCGATCAACTTGCCGCACATCCAAAATTTGGTCATCTGCGCAGGTACATGCGCGAGACTTATTTCTTGTGTAGCACTGTACATTCGTATATCACAGAGGAAAGAAGTTATACTCGCAACACCACACAATAACTGTGTAGGAAAACATCGTGACGAAGCTCAAGTGTTTGAAGTGTTAAATGGCATGGCCCAACGATGAGGCCATGCCATGCATAACCTAGGTTAGTTAACCTAGGTTGTGTAAAAACTCACTCCTATATTATATTGTTTACTGGCACTATCCCTTCCACTGTCCGCATTATCGTGGGTTGGCTGGAAGAAAATACTATCTAGTATTAAGCTCGCCTTTGTACAAACTTGTTTTTAGTGCAATAAAGAATTTTTCATTCATTCATTCATTCATGAGGCTGAATCACTCTCGCTCTTAGCGATAAGACCGCCAATTGTATAACATTACTTAGATTTAAGAATCATGGTTGTAATATTTTTCTGGTTGTGCAATAAAGTGTTCTCTATCTATCTAAGTGTGGAAATCTCATGTCTAGCTAACTAACATACCTGTCTTCCATCATCACTTCCTCACTCACATAAATGACAACGTAACACGGTGTCGACTCATTTCCGCCCTCCTCTCTGGAACTCCTTTCCGTGGACTCTTTTGTAACGTTCCCAGGGCTTGCTTCAGCAAGCTCCTCACATGTACTTGCACTCGTGAAGATGTGTACAGGCGGCATCACTGTGGTTTCCCCTAAATCTAGTTCTGGGTAATCTTCGTCCATCGGTTCTTCCTTGATGGCTGAGGTTTCATCCTTGATGATGTCTGCAGTGTCCGTCAGTAGATAAACCTTGTCGTAGGTATCCTTGTGGCTAATTTGGAGGTTCGATAGGGAGGTGGGAATTGTCAGATTCTGAAAATGGAAGATGGAATGGAGTGTGAGTCATACTAGCAATTCGAGGGTTGCAATAAAGTAAAGACATAAGATAAGAGTATATTCTTGGATGTATACCCGAAAAATAGTTACAGGATCAACAGTTACAAAAAATTACATTGCATTGCACTGCACTGCACTGCACTGCACTGCACTGCACTGCACTGCACTGCACTGCACTGCACTGCACTGCACTGCACTGCACTGCACTGCACTGCACTGCACTGCACTGCACTGCACTGCACTGCACTGCACTGCACTGCACTGCACAGCACAGCACAGCACAGCACAGCACAGCACAGCACAGCACAGCACAGCACAGCACAGCACAGCACAGCACAGCACAGCACAGCACAGCACAGCACAGCACAGCACAGCACAGCACAGCACAGCACAGCACAGCACAGCACAGCACAGCACAGCACAGCACAGCACAGCACAGCACAGCACAGCACAGCACAGCACAGCACAGCACAGCACAGCACAGCACAGCACAGCACAGCACAGCACAGCACAGCACAGCACAGCACAGCACAGCACAGCACAGCACAGCACAGCACAGCACAGCACAGCACAGCACAGCACAGCACAGCACAGCACAGCACAGCACAGCACAGCACAGCACAGCACAGCACAGCACAGCACAGCACAGCACAGCACAGCAATGCACTGCACTACACTACATTACATTACTTCTTCTTCTTCAGACTATATTAGTCCACTGCTGGACATAGCCCTCCCCTAATGAGCGCAAGGTTGTGCCATCATTAGGGGGTAATGCCCATAATCCCTACGCTGGGCATGCGGGTTGGGGATCGCAGTTTAGTGGAATTGTACTGCAGGGGGCGCTGCTGCCCACCCTCCGGTTTGTGTCCCTTAGTCGCCTTTTACGACACCCGCGGGAAGAATTTGGGTTGGTGCTATTCTCCAGGTCAACACCACACAGCCTTACATTACATTAAATTACATTACATTTTATACACTGGCACATACATTGCTTCTGGCCCCACACTAGGATACCCTGTGTCGTGGGAACCAGATACAACGACATCACAAACATGTAAACATCCAAGACCTGGACTTTTTTTTGTTTCCAGCCGGGATTCGAACCCGGGACCTCGTGCATGGTAGGCAGATCGTCGTCGATAAGATACAAGTTATGTTAGGTTAGCTTTCACTTCGTTTTTTTAGTTCTTTTATTTTACTAAACTGTACAACCGCAATGGCACTTAAAATCTGAGTACCATATAAGTCGGTTTTCATGCCAAAAATTAAAGAAAGGGAACTTTAGAGTTGGTTTACAATAAGGAATATTGTAATCTTCGTTTTTGTACCTGCTTCCTCGAAAGACTTACTTCGTCGTAGGAAGTTAGAAACAGCTGTGCTTTCATAACTTGCTCTCTGAAGGTCTGAATTTTTGTGAGAAGCCGCTTGCATTCCCAGCACACTTTCGTCTCCTTGTGAAACTGGAAAAGTGGAAACAAAATTACTGCCTTGTTGATCTAGCCACTGGGGACCACCGTGCATTAAAAGCACCAAGTCACTGTTACATATTAAATACTAACCTAGGCTAGGTTCTACATTTATTGCTACTAATATAACACTGGACCACGTTATTATATTATTTTTAAAGCACTAACCCGTGCTAACGACAATTTTAAAAACCTATTTAGAGACTAAAAATTCCACCCATGCCGTGATACGAACCCGCGACCTTTGGCTATCCGTGCCAGCGCTTTTACCAATTGAGGTAATGGGCGACTCACCGGCATCAGTGATATTTCGAACCTCTTTACAATATTCTCTGTATTCTCTGTATTATTGCAAGTGATGCAAATTACTTCAGCCAGATGTGTCTGCCTGTACGTTAACAGAGAATATTGTAAAGAGGTTCGAAATTTCACTGATGCCGGTGAGTTGCCCATTGGCTCAGTTGGAAAGAGCGCTGGCACGGATAGCCAGAGGTCGCGGTTTCGAATCCCGGCATGGGTGGAATTTTTAGCCTCCAAATAGGTTTTTAAAACTGGACCACATTGTCTGTAAATTAAATAAAATAAATAAATAAATTTGTACAAGTGACCTCAGCTTGGGTGCATTTTCATTTTCGTGGTATCCTAGTTTTGGACCAGATCAAGTGATTTTGTGGAAGTTTTTATTAAAACATTAACTGCCAACGTCTAAATCAATACATTCACTATAATACCTCAGGTCAATGATTTTTTTTATATGTCCTACGTACATCCCACTGCAGGGCACAAGCCTTCTCGCAAAAAGAGAGTATGGGCTTAATTACTACCTGTTCCCACCGCGAATTGGAAATTTCAAGCACAGAGGTAGTTCAACACCTCAGGTACTCAGGTATCCTCACAATTAAATAGATTAATTGGAGGGAAATTCATACTTCAGTAAATATGTTCTCTTTGGATTTGTCATAAGACAAAAGGGATAATTTGTCATAAGATTTAGGATCCAGTGCCAATGACAAAGAACTTGATAATTTATGTAAAAGGTTTATTTACACTGAAAGTACACTGGCACGGTGGAAATTATAATGTACAGAAGGAGTTAACACTGACTAACTGCAATAATTAGATGAAAGTACAAAACGAAAAACAACATTAAATTATAAATAAAATCGATTCCGATAGCCATCATACATTTTTTAGACAGAAAAAACAACTTTTTATGTAAAATCCCTATTTCTTCACGTAGCCTGCCAGCTATGCTTGGCGGTCCCAGGTCGAGCAATGAGGTTCGAATCTGCGCGCGCCTGATTGCCGCCTGTGAATGTAATGTAGAGCCAACTTGGAGCCAACCCCAAACATGAAATTCTTAATTCAGAAAGCTAGTTATTCTGATTTGAATAACACCTGTGACGATTTGATAATTTTAAAACTTGATGTCCGTGTGTTTAGCTAACCCGCCGAAACTTTTAAGATATCATATAGAGCCTTATAAGAACGTATTAATTTACCTGAAAGTCAAACCAAGAAATGTTTCCATTTTCCAGCAAGAAAAGTCTTCTGTTGGTGCTCAGACATGTGGAACAAATGTTTTCCATGTTTATTAGCGAACAATGCGACAAATTATCCATTCTTTGAGAATTTTAGCAGCATTCACTTCTAGGCATCAGAATCTTGTATATAGTGCTGTGCAATATTCAATTTAATTAAGTATTTTCCATCAAATTTGGTAAAATACACGAATGAACATCAAGTTTCACAAGAAAGAAAAACAAATAAACGTCAAGACAAACCACAGACTAAAAAGAAGAGACAAACTGTAATCACAGACTAGAGAGACTAGGAACTGGAATAGAAATCGAATGAAATGTATGAAGTTGAATGAGTCAATCTCAGAGGTCTACGGTGTAACCAGAGGGTACAACACTATTGACAACCAATAATAAAAAGCAAAACATCACAGAATAAAAAAAATTGTGTGCGAACAAGCCGAACTGCTGGGAGAAAAAAGAGTATTATGTTGGCGTAAATAGGCGTAAATCGCCAATGTTATCGTGCTGAGTTAACTTGCTTTCAATAAAAACATGGATAGTTTATGTGTGACCTGCTTAAGTACTACTAGGAAACTTTTTCTGTTAGAAAACTTGAACATTTCCTGGTTCGGATTTCAGGTAAGCATATTCCTGAATTTTTCTTTCTTTGTGCTCACAGCTAATGTAAAGCCAATTTGAATCCGCAGTTACGGCAATTTACTACTGTAG
The DNA here is from genome assembly GCA_934045075.1 of Yponomeuta sedellus. NCBI lineage: Eukaryota > Metazoa > Arthropoda > Insecta > Lepidoptera > Yponomeutidae > Yponomeuta > Yponomeuta sedellus. The sequence goes on from OW203750.1 coordinate 7,739,531, forward strand.
CTTGACTAACAGAAATAAAAGTTATACCGACAGCGTCTCGTTGAGACCCGCGAGGTATGAACCGTAAAAATGAAGAAGTTTCCACTCAGCTTTACCCAAAAAACTTCCTTTCCAGTTCCATGACGGGGCTCAAGTGTGCTGGGAATGCAAGAGGTTTCTCTACAGGATCCAGAAATTCAGAGTGCAAGTCACACAGGCCCAGTTGTATCTTAGTAACTATGAGAAGGTAAATCCTAGGTGTCTTCACTTATCAATCAAAACATTTGTGATAAACATACAAGAATTTCCTCAGTCCAATAATGTTATAGCATGTGGTGCAGAAAAATTTTGGCCTTTGCATCTACGTAATGCTGTGCGTTTTGCTGTTTGTTATCAATATAATTTTCGATTTAACTATTTATGTACATGCACCATGTACATGCACCACGTACCGACTATATTCTTTATGCAATCCACTCCATCCAAAGGTTGTCTGGAAGAGATCGCTCTTAGCGATAAGACCGCCAATTGTATAACATTACTTAGATTTAAGAATCATGGTTGTAATATTTTTCTGGTTGTGCAATAAAGTGTTCTCTATCTCTATCTATCTATCTAATGAGATGATTTATACAGCATCCAGTGGCATCTTAACTCCCACTAGATGGGTGAAGGGACCACTTGGATGCTGTAGTGCCTGGGACATGGTTTTAGATGGTAGGCTTGCACCTATACCATCCTGACAGCTTAGTCGGCCTAGCACACAGGAAAGACTAGTCAATATGTGCAGAGCCAACCAAGCCGTGGGTTTCTTCGCAATGTTTTCCTTCACCATTACTATGCAAATTTGTAGTCGCAATACGACTACAAATTTGCAAATGTACGTAACTTACATGCCTGCGCTGGGGATCAAACCTTCATCTCTCGAGTCCACTGTTCTACTCACTTGGCTACCACCAGCATGTTCTGTGGAAACCGTCCAAGTATTTGGCATAATTACCCTAAAAATGTAGTCATTAATTCATGGTACTTAACATGAACATGAACATGAACTTACTTTGATATCGCATGGACTTTGAGTTCTTGGGACTCAGAGTTTATAAACTAAAACTTACATAAGCTCCGGCATGGGTGGAATTTTTAGCCTCTAAATAGGTTTTTAAATTGACCTTAGCAGCAGCACTGGTTAGTGCATTAAAAAGAATATAATCATGTGGGTACAGCGATATCATTCCGATGTAAAACCCAACTGCAAAGTAAGGTACTCGGGGCTGCAAGTGATGCAAATTGCTTCAGCGAGATTGAGCTGCCTGTATGTAATACAGAGAGTATTGTAAAGAGGTTTGAAATTTCACTGATGCTGGTAAGTCGCCCATTAGCTCAGTTGGGAGGGATGGAAGAGACCTGTGCCACTCGGTGGGGACATAATGAGTTAGTGGTGATGATTGATTGATTGAGATCTCTAAATATAACCTTAGATCTCTAAATAAATGAATAAAAAATCAAGCATGTAAATCCAGATTTAAATCAATATATATTGTTTACTAAAGTTTTAGTTTTAAAACTCTTTTGGCCTTGTCTAATAGATCAGTGACACTTTTCAGGACCTGCCCCCAGACCCCTTCCTGACCTGCTTGTCCAATCTCTCCGTCATCCACAAGGACAGCTACGACGAAATATTCCTCCACGAGAATGTCGTCAAGGATGAGTCTCCGGACATAAAACAGGATCCGGATGATGATGACGATTTCATAGACAGTCAAGGTTCGATATTTTTGTAGCCCCGTGTCTCACCGTTCATGTTAGAAAGAGGAAAGAAAGAGAGATGTGGCGAGCACATGTCAACTCTGCGCGCGCACTATATTCTTCAACATTCCTGCAACGCGCAATCAGACTGGGCGCATGCTGAGACGCAGGCGACGCAGCACAGCGCAGATTTTGTAAAGCATGGAACGTCATTGAGCTACGTACGCTGCGGCGCAGGCACGTGCGACGCATACACGTGTCTGCCCTGCTCTGCGTCTCGTTGTAGTGCCGGCACAGATTTCTGCGCGACGCGTGCACGTCGAGGCGTGTTTACTAACAATTTTGTTGCAATGACAGAACATTTAATTAAATTAGTTCGCTGTGAACTTGTTTGTATAATACAAATTATCCCGACTATTCAAAAAAGACATTGAAAGAGTTATTATGGGTGAGAATTGCCAAGGAATGGTACGTATAGTTGCGTCGCAGCATGCGGTGGGGGCCTATGTCTGCCTAAACTGCCCTGTCCTGTACCGAACTGTGCTGCGTCGCCTGCGTCTCAGCATGCGCCCAGCCTCAAAGTGTTTCACATAATATACTATAAATATAACGTCCGACTAACATCAGTCGGACCGGCCGTCCCCGGGTATAGGATCTGCCTGGCGAGAAATTTCCCATTACAGTGGAAGGGCACGATCACCCGATCTTCCCTGTAGAAGACATTTTTTGGAACAAATTGGGACATTTATTGGGACACAGGGTATCCTAGTGTGGGGCCAGAAGCAATGTATGTGCTTGTATGTAAATGTTATGTTATAAATTAAAACATCACAGCAACGAAAAGGCATATCACTTGTAGTTATGCACAAGGAAAACGAAAACAATTCACATTTAGTACAAGATAGGACCGGGCGAAGTCAGAGCGTACATCCTGTGAGTTCGATTCGACGGGTTAGTGAATTAAAAAGAATATAATCGATCTGACATTTTCTCATTTAGCCAATTCTGGTATATGTGCCTCAGCCTTTCCTTTCCTCAGGTTTCCTCACGATGTTTTCCTTTACAACTTCATAAAAGTACGTAACGTAGAAAAAAAACAATCCATATAAACATTATTAGTGATAGGGACACACTACCATTTCCTCAGCTTTGTGTATATGTATTCTAAAGATCCAATAATGAATTGTCGTAGAAAATTGCCTCTTTGCACCTTGCAGAGACCGGTGTGGTGGAGCCCTTGGTGCCGGTGGAGATCCTATTCACGGTGCCCGGCACCAGCAAAGATGTGCTCGTGTCGAGCGCCGCCGAGAAGTCTGTCAAGAAGGAAGACGACAAAGCTAAGGAGGTGACGATACACCAAATAATGACATTCACCGAGGAGGAAATGCAGCAAGCCAGGTGAGTCAGAATCCCCCAAGTTTTTATCATCATCAACCCATTATGTCCCCACCAAGGGGCACGGGTCTCTTCCCTGGGGAAGGTATAGGCCATGCTCCACCACGGGGCCAAGTCCGGATTGGTGGAAGCTTGCAAGACTAGTGGCTGGTCTTACTGTCAGAAGTTTTCAAGCTGACTTGGCTTAACGACTACCATCTATCGACGCCAGCCGGCGCCAACTTTCTTCAAGAAGTTATTGTGTCATAGCGATAAAAATAATAGCGCTATTTAGAAAAGGGCTAGATATGAGCATCAGCTAAAAGCTACTTGTGTATTAACTAATAATATCACGGTCAAGAAGTGTTTCGGAACGGACTGTTTAAACAAGAAAACTAGTGGAAAACTGGTAAAACGAAGTATAATAGCGAAATATCAGAAAAAGCGGGCAATGAGATGGTGACATGAATATTACAGAATGAGTGACATTTGAGAGAAAAGTCATTAAAGCGAAAAATATACTTACAGTTCGGCCGCTGGGAGGATACGATCCTGAAACCTGTCTGTTTCATATGACTAGTGATGGAGATAATCAACGTTAGCATTCGTTACGTTATTCTTAACTAGCTTTTGCCACCGGCTCACGATTTATATGTAAATAATGATATGATTGATGCCATCACTTCCATGGCGGCCGATTTTGCGCCTTTATTTCAAGCTCCTCCATGTTTGTCCCGATAGTGGCTTCCTGCTGGACTGAGCGTCTCCAGGTGGTTTTAGGACGTCCTCTCTTTCTCGTTATATTTTACAAAGAAATTAATGTAAAATATAACGACAGGTACATTATTATTTTCGTTATTTTTGGTACATCACTCCAAAAAAATACGGTTGACATAACCTTGTAACAGCGTAGTACGGATTTTAGGCATGAACATTAAATATTGATTTCTTCTTTATTTAACATTTAAATTACTACGCTAAATATTACATTGATTGTAAGTTTACATAATAGTATAGTTTCAATGATAATTATTTGCTGGTAGGACAAATAGAAGTTAAAAATATTTTTGTCGAAAATTCAACGCCACTTCAAAGTTAGGTCATCCGTTCCATCGTGACCTGTCAGGATCGTATTCTCCCAGCGGCCGGACATTTATCATAAAATGAATACAAGGAGTCTTGAACAAGAAGGCTTCACAAGTTAACGCGTAATAGACGACCAACTTTGAAAAGGAATAGGCGTGACGACAGTATCAAAATAGTCAAAGATTTAACGATATTAGGGGAGAGTACATATTGAAATACATATAGACGGCGGGGCACGGGACTCTTCCTGCATCGCGGGAAGGTTAGGCCATACTCCACCACGGGGGCCCAAGTCCGGGTTGGTAGAGGATTGTAAGACAGTGGCGGGCTTTACTGTCAGAAGTTATCATGCCGTCCATGAGGCCTCTGACATGGCTTAACGACTGCCATTACATGACAGCCGGCATCCACGGCTTAACGTGCCTTGCGAAGCACGGAAGCGCTCGGAAAAATGCGACTAGCGGCAGTTACGGGACGATCACCCGTCCTGCACCTGACCGCGCCTGTTGTTGCTTAACTCAAGTGATTGATTGCAATCATTCGGTTCGACTACACCACGAGCGCTTAATATCTCATGTACTTTCCCCCAATATCGTTAATTTTATTTATTTATTGGATTTTAGGAAAACCATCGACTAATACAGCAAAATGGAGGGTACATTGTACAATATAGCAACAAAAAGTGATTTAAAGGTTTTCACTTATAGCTACATTATAGCTACGTAGAAAGTAACAGGTTCGTGTGTTTACAACATCAAAAACAAATAATTATATAAACCTAGACTGCCGAATCTTATCTATATCTATAATCAGCCCACATCAACCCACTGCTGGGCATAGGCCTCCTTTTTATTGCGCCATTCCTCACGGTCCTGTGCTAACCTGATCCATCTCTGACCCGCAACCCTCACGATGTCGTCTGACCATCATGTCCGTGGTCTGCCTACCAACCTCCTTAACATCAACTAAATATATAATAAGCAAATCTTTTTTTTTTTATTTTATTTATTAAATTTCTTACATCTATCATTACAGGACAAGCCTAATGCGAAAGATGCGCTACAATATCAATTTTACATTGTATCCAGATCTACTATTTTAATACAACTTATGTTTACTTTCCTAAAATAGTACTCAAAATGCATAGACAGGCCTTTGTGAACTCGTCAAAAGTGCATACAAATAAGTCCGTATGATCAGCCACCGTGTTGAGCGTGCGCAATGCACGCGTAAGCGGCGCGTCGCGGAGTAGGTTAGTGCGCGCGCGCGGCACCGCCAGCAGCCGCGGCCGTCGCCGCCGCGTGCAGTACTCGTCCGGCACGCACAGTTGGATGCACTCGAGGACGGACGGGTTGTGCAGCTCGCCACGTAATACTCTAAGTAAATAAGTGGCAGAGTGAAAACGGCAGTTCGTGAACAGAGAGAATACTGTCATTCAGTGGTTCCCTTGACTCAGGCGCCCTGCGGACCGGCGTGTCATCGTTTCCCGAAACACGCGTATTCCTTTTGGCTGCACAAGGCTGGCACTTCCATGATGTCTTCAGTTTTTCTCGATTTTCCCTAAACTCAGCCGAGGTGATGTTGGCACAAGCGTAGTGGTAAGGAGCTTTGCAGGTATTACAACACAACACCTCGCCCCACCGTATTGCTTTAACGCAGCTGTGACAATTCATTATAATTGTTCTTCGAAAAGCCTACGACGATGCGGATCGCGTAGCACTCGCGGCGTAGCACTCGTAGCGTATCAAGTAGCGGCGCCGCGTCAACCGATCACTTATTTCGCCGCAGGCGCGTAGCGCACGATGGTTCGGTCGTCAGCAAGCTCGCCTCTCCAGCACGCGATACAAGTTCAAGTCTCGCGCGCAGCAAGCGCGCAATTTACTGTGTTTAATTTTTAATTGAACACAACTTCACTGCTATCTCACTCTAGGTCCACCCACTGGGAGGAGTTACTCCATAAGAACACCACAAGAGTAAACGAGATTTGGAAATTTCACCAAACGACCAATCACCAATTTAGTTTCCAAATATTTAAGTTAACTTCTAATTTAACCGAACGCACGTTCACACTCAGTCGAGGCAACGCAACTTCCGGTCCTAATCAAAGCAACCAAGCCCATCACACAGTAGACAACTCGCTACCAAAGAACTTTGCAGCAATCTTTTGATTATTTGATACTGTTGTCCCGTCCTATTGAAAACACTACCAGTATAAAAGTATAGAATATTGTAAAGAGGTTCGAAATTGCACTGATGCCGGTGAGTCGCCCAGTAGCTCAGTTGGAAAGAGCGCTGGCACGGATAGCCAGAGGTCGCGGGTTCTAATCCCAGCATGGGTGGAATTTTTTGCCTCTAATTACGTTTTTAAATTGTCCTTAGCACGGGTTAGTGCATTAAAAATAATATAACTACCAACAGTAGTTTTTGCTTGGTTCTAGGGAGCAGCGGAAAAGCGCCAAGAGATTCCTGAAAGCGCAGTACAAGTGCGAGTCCTGCATCATCGAGTTTACGATGGTGCGGACTTATAATAAACACATGCGTACTAAGCATTCTGAGGTGAGTCTAGTAAATAAATACATTGGTCCTTGCATCTACGTACAGACTGTTAGCTTTTAGAATATACCTCGGGCTCTAGAAGAAGAGAGAGAGATGTTTCGGTCGCTATCATGTAGCTATCATTACCTACAGTCTATTTATTCTTACTTGTCCAATTTAGTATTAGATGCCTAAACTAGACATGTTCTCGCAAATTCACGAACTATCATGAACTATGTTTATACAATTGGCGGCGTGTTATCTAAAAGAGTGTTCCAAGTTACTTCATTTATGGAAATATGGCAGTTTTGGACTAAAAAGTTACAGTTTACGGGTAGCAACTTGTTTACTAAATTGGACAATTAAGAATAAATGGACTGTAATAAGTAATCGCGATTAGACCCGTTAAATATATAACAATGTATGCGAATCATTAAGAAATACAGTCTGTTAGCTTTTAGAATACACCTCGGGCTCTAGAGTAGGCTTCGGTTTTCGCCGAAAGCACACGAGTGTAATACCACTTCCTGCTCTGTATAAAACTTTTCTTCACTATTCGGATTCCGATTTCGAAATTAAGTGTCATATTAGTTCCGATAATTAGTTACATATGCATCTGCCGGCAGTTTTTCGCAGATCGTCATCCCACCTCGGTGTCCTACACTACGTTTGCCGAGTCGCGGTCTCCACTCGAGAACACGTTTACTGAAAGGGTTGTTGGTTCTTCGCGAGATATGGCCAGCCCACTGCCACTTCAGCTTGCTGATTCTCTGAGCTATGTCGATAACTTTGGTTCTCTGTCGGATGCATTCTTTGCGAATCCTATACTTCAGAGAAACTCCGCGCATAGCTCACGTTTATTCCTTTTCAAAGTTGGTCGCCTATAACGCGTTAACTTGTGAAGCCTTTCTTGTTCCAGAGTACTTGCATTCATTTTATGATTTAGTATATTTTTCGCTTTACTATTCACGATAAAAATTTTGTGATTAAAATTTTCGAATTGTGCGTGAAGCGGTTGAAATTAAGAAACACAAAAATTTTAATCGGGAATGTGGTTTCAAACTGTCGCAAACGTGGGATACGGTCATCAAGATGTGTTCGAGTGGAAAAAAGTCGCATGGATTATCGTCCGACATTGTCAGTGTAGTGTGTCGCAACCCTAATAGTTCTTTGTGATGGGTGATTGAGGGTAGTCTGTAACCTCATCGGGTGCTAGCCATCAGTCTTCTCGTGACCACGATGGCTGTAACGTCGTCGAAACGTCGAGGAAAAGTAGCAATAAATTACTACGCGATTAAGCCATCTTAGGTTCGATCCCCGGCCGGGTCAAACTAGGAAACGAACTTTTCTAGTTTGTCTCGGGTCTTGGATGTTATCTATGTATTTATTGTATTAAATCTATCGTCGTGTTAGCACCTATAACATAATAAGAAGAATTTTCTAAAAAATCTTAAATTTAATTTTAACTGCAATTAGTAATAATTAATATTGTTGACTTTATAGAAAATAATTGGTTTGCCTATTTTAGAACGTAACTTCATAATTCACTTTTGTAATTTTTGTCGGAGGTACTGAACTAACAGTTAATACTTTCAAAAAGACGCCTGTCACCTCAGTCTTTCGAGACCATGGCACCTGAAAAAGTGCCGAAACGTCGGAAAATTGTAAAAATGTAAAATAAACGAGTAAAATCCATATAAAAACAGTTTTTATTTTACCTATAACACAAGTCATTTAGTTGCACCTAGTATAGGGCTAACGAGATCTGTGTAATATGTCCATGAATATTTATTTATATCGATGTTTATATTTATTTTTAACGCACTAACCCGTGCTGAGGACAATTTTAAAAACCTATTTAGAGGCTAAAAATTCCACCCATGCCGGGATTCGAACCCGCGACCTCTGGCTAACCGTGCCAGCGTTCTTTCCAACTGAGCTAATGGGCGACTCACCGGCATCAGTGAAATACAATACTCTCTGAGTGCTTAGTGCGAGTTTGACAGATCCAATCGAATAACTTTACTACCGCGTTAATCGAGCATTGAGTATGAGTAAGTTAACCATTCGAACTGGCAAAACGCTGTCACAGTACAACTCGCACTCGCGTTTATTCGTATTTTGGCTGGTAAACGTGTTCACTTCTCAACGTAAACCATTACAACTCGCACTCAGCAATTTTAATTTCCATACTTGTCGCTAGGTGGCGCTTCCTCGATGCCATAGAAATATGAGTTTACGTTAACGCGATCGAGTAGTTAAAAAACTCGCACTAAGCACTCTGTATTACGTACAGGCAGCAACATCTGTGTGGCTGAAGTAATTTGCATCACTTGCTGCCCCGATTACCTTACTTTGCAGGGGCATGGGTGGAATTTTTAGCCTCTAAATAGGCGTTTTAAAATACTACTTCCCGCAGCGACGATATATCGATGTTGATTTCTAATCTGCTTCACAGAAGCAGGGCAAGTTCGTGTGCAAAATCTGCGCGCAACGCTTCAAGAAGGAGCCGGATGTGCGGGAGCATTTCCTCGAGCACTATCGCTTCTACCGGTGCCGCGAGTGCGAGTTCTCGCACCACAAGCTGAACATAGTCGAGGCTCACTACGAGGCGAATCACGAGACCGAGCGCGTCTATCCCTGCCTCAAGTGCGACGAGAAGTTCCTGTGAGTTTCAACGTCATCACCAACCCATTATGTCCCCACCGAGGGGCACGGGTCTCTTCCCTGAGGAAGGTATAGGCCTTCGCCACGGGAGCCAAGTCTGGTTTGGTGACGGCTTGCAAGACTGGTGGCTCGTCTTACTGTCAGAAGTTTTCAAGCCGCCCTAAGCCTGTGACTTGGCTTAACGACTGCCGTCTATAGACGGCAGCCGGCGCCAACTGATTAACGTGCCTTGCGATGTAAGGAACCACTAGGAAAAATGCCACTAGCGTTAGTCGTGGACTGTGTACCCATACATACACTGAACGCGCCCTACTGTTGCTTAACCTTCGTGATCGATTAAGAGCCGTGCAGTCAGGCAGCCGGGGCTACGAGCGATTCTAATAATGTCATGTAATGGCAGTCGTTAAGCCGTGTCAGAGGCCTTACGGGCGGGTTGATAACTGACAGTAAGGGTTGATAACTTCCGCCACTGTCTCACCATTCTCCGCCAACCCGGACTTGGCTCTCGTGGTGGAGTGACATAACATTTACATTACTTCTGGCCCCACACTAGGATCGTGGGAACCAGAAACAACGACATCACAAACATGTAAACATCCAAGACCTGGGGTTATTTTTTTGTCCCAGTAAGGACTAACCTTCCTGCTATGCAGGAAGAGTCCCTTAACCCAGCATTAGGGACACAAAGGTTTGATATCATGAAGTTTCGGGAAGGCTTTGGTATATAGAGGACTTAGGTCACACAGAGCCAATTAAAAGTCTTCAGAATTAGGGGGATGAAGTGTCAGAAGCTTCTAGGAAGCCTTTAAATGGAGTACCGTTTGCAGATTGTCAGAGCCAACATATTAGCTTAGTAGTTTTTAATCAGATTTCGACTGGCTATTCATTGTTACTCAGGTGTCATCTAGCTATCCATTGTTAATCAGGTTTCATCTGGCTATCCATTGTAAATCAGGTTTCATATAGCTATCAGTTGATAATACGGTATCCTCTGGCTACCCATAGTTAATAAAGTTTCATCTTTGAACTGTAACCTACATAGGCACTTTACATTATTGATTTAAAAAAACCAAGTAACTTAATTGGGACTTAAATCAACGAGGTTTCATCTGGCTATCCGTTGTTAATCAGGTTTCATCTGGCAATCGGCCGTTAATCAGGTTTCATCTGGCTAATCAGGTTTCATCTAGCTATCAGTTGTTAATACGGTATCCTGTGACTACCCATTGTTAATAAAGTTTTATCTTTGAACTATAACCTTCGTAAGCACTTTACATTATTGATTTAAAAAAAACCACGTAACTTAATCCAGATTTAAATCAACAAGGTTTCATCTGGCTATCCTTTGTTCCAGCACGCGTCGCAAGCGCAAAGCCCACGTCCAAGTAGCTCACGGTGAAGCGGCGACCTGCCACGTCTGCAGCAAGATCTTCCCCAACTCGCTAAGGCTGAAGAGACATCTTGTGTAAGTTATTAGCCTCAAATCTCAATCTCTATCAACCCTTGTATGTCCCCACTGCTGGGGCACGGGTCTCTTCCTGCATCGCAGGAAGGTTAGGCCATACTCCGCGTCCGGGTTGGTGGAGGATTGTAAGACAGTGGCGGGCCTTACTGTCAGAAGATATCAAGCAGCCCATAAGGCCTCTGACATGGCTTAGCGACAATCTCAATCAATCAGCCCGTGTTACTCCAATGTTGGGCATCTTCTACATTTTATTAAGTTTCTTCTTCTTTAGGCTATATTATGTAGTACACTGCTGGACATAGCCCTCTCCTAATGAGCGCCATAGCGCCCTGTCTTCAGCTTGCCGCATCCAGCATCTGCCGGCAGTTTTTCGCAGATCAGATATTAAGTTTAGCTCCTGTTTATTTGTATCTCTAAAGCTATCTAAATATCTAAAGCTTGCTCGCTAAGCCATGTCAGAGGCCTTATAGGCGGCTCGATAACTTCTGACAGTAAGGCCTGCCACTGTCTTCCGATCATCCACCAACCCGGATTAAGCCCCCGTAGTGGAGGATGGCCTAACCTTCCTGCGATACAGGAAGAGACCCGTGCCCCAGCAGTGAGGTCCTACAAGGGTTGATATCGACAACAATTTTAAAAACCTATTTTGAGGCTAAAAATTCCACCCACGCCGGGAGTCGAACCCGCGACCTCTGTCTGTATAGCGATATCATTCCGATGTAAAAACTAACTGCAAAGTAGGTAGTCGGGGCTGCAAGTGATGCAAATTACTTCAGCCAGATGTCGCTGCCTGTACGTAATACAGAGAGTATTGTAAAGAGGTTCGAAATATTACTGATGCCGGTTAGTCGCCCATTAGCTCAGTTGGGAGAGCGATGGCACGGTTAACCAGAGGTCGCGGGTTCGAGTCCCGGCATGGGTTGAATTTTTAGCCTCTAAATAGGTTTTTAAAATTGTCCTCAGCACGGGTTACACTAAAAAGAATATAATAGTAAACAATGCTGCTGTGTGGTGTCGGCCTAGAGAATAGCACCAACTCAATTCTTCCCGCGGGAGTCGTATTAAGCGACTAAGGGACACTAACCGGGCGGGTGGGCGTCAGCGCCCCCTGCAGTACAATTCCACCGAACTGCGATCCCCAACCCGCATGCCCGGCGTGGGGATTACGGGCATTACCCCCTATGATAGCACAACGTGGCGCTCTTCAGGGGAGGGCTATGTCCAGCATCGGACTAGTATGGCCTGACGACGACGAATCGAAAACAATCCATACTTACGAGTGCACGATTGCAGATCGCACGCCGACCTCCCAAAGATGGAGTGCCCCATCTGTCGGAAGCTCTACAACGGCGAGCAGAACCTCGCCAGTCACATGAAGAGGCACGAGGCTCGGGAGAAGGATCCGCCCGAGGACGCTTACTGCGCGGAGTGCGACGTCCGGTTCAAGAATCGCACTCGCCTGAACTGGCACCTGCGGTACTCGAGACGGCACGCCAGCGAGGAGCGGCTCAGGTGAGTGTTGACGGCGCAGTGGCGTCTACAGTCTATTTATTCTCACTTGTCCAATTTAGTAAACAAGATTCTAACCTTAAAATTGAGATTGGATGCCTAAACTAGACATATTCTCGCAAATTCATGAACTATCATGAACTGATGTTTATAAAATTGGCAGCGTGTTATCTAAAAGAGTGTTCCAAGTTACTTCATTTATGGAAATATGTCAGTTTTGGACTAAAAAGTCACAGTTGGAGGGTAGAATCTTGTTTACTAAATTGGACAAGTAAGAATAAATAGACTGTACATGGCTTAACGACTGTCATTACATGACAGTCGGCACCAACGCTCGTGGCCTAGTCGAACCGAGTGATTGGAATCAATCACTTGATTAAGCAACAACAGGCGCTGTCAGGTGTAGGATGGGCGACTGTCCCGCGACTACCGCTAGTGGCATTTTTTCCGAGCGCTTCCGTGCTTCGCAAGGCACGTTAAGCCGTTGGTGCCGGCTGTCATATAGTGGCAGGGGTTAAGCCATGTCAAAGGCCTTATGGTCGGCTTGATAACTTCTGACAGTAAGGCCCGCCACTGGCTTACAATCCTCCACCAACCCGGACTTGGCCCCCGTGGTGGAGTATGGCCAAACCTTCCTGCGATGTAGGAAGAGACCCGTGGCCCAGCAGTGGGGACATACAAGGGTTGATAACGAACGATAACGTTTCTGGTTCCCACGACACAGGGTATCCTAGTGTGGGGCCAGGAGCAATGTATGTGCCTGTATGTAAATGTTATGTTATTTATAACATATTTTCTCGTAAAGTGGTTGTAATTACACCAATTTCAATATCGTAATGTATCTCATTACGTACTTGTGCGATACTGTAATGTAAAAGGCACGTGTTTTTTTTTTAATAAAGTTTTAAGATACTCCGTCTAAAAATGAACGATACTTTTAAAAATCTTAGCAAAGAGGTTTTATGTCAAGAAAGTGGTCAATATTTTATGAATAAAATTAACTTTGGGAAATAAAATATAACAAATAAACATTTAAATCTTTAATTTAATTAATTTTGACAATAAATTACAACCTGTAACAAAAACACAAAAATATTAATAAAAAAAAGTTGATGCGCGCGCATCGCTTATTTGTGGACAAGTAAAAATAAATCCGCGCGCTTTTTCTTTTCGATGTATTGTTTTTATTTGAAAATATCGTCAAGTCAGACAAAGTCAGAGTTTTATTAATTTCCTCGTAAATATGTTATAAAACGTTTTATGACATACGTGCGCTTTGAAAATCACAGCCTCTGCTTCCTTATAGCCCTCGCCGATGGCTCGGGCTAGTAATATCGCCTCGGCTGTAATTTTCAACTTACCGCACTTATATTATCATAATGTACTATTGTACACAATAGAGAAATTGCAAAAAGATTCTCCAAATGTAGTGGGATTCGAACCCACGGCCTTCGTTGATGTTGACGCCGTGTCGACTGTACTTACTTTGCTGTTTCAGGTACCAATGTGACGAGTGCGGAAAGAAATTCGGTCGCAGATTCCAGATAGAGAATCATATCGACCGAGACCATGTCAAGATACTCAAGTATCCGTGTGACCAGTGCGACCAGGTACTTGAATCACTCAATCACTCGTCGATTCACTCACTGTATCACTCATAGACTCACTTACTGAATCACTTCTGTATGATTTAAATTTTTATGTACAATAAAGTATTCTCTAACTATCACTATCACTCGCTGGCTCAATAGAGAATCACATCGATCGAGACCATGTATCTTCACATGGTATAAGTTACTGATTGAGTCACTTAATCACTCACTGACTCAATCACTAACTCAACATAGATTCACATTGACCGAGACCATATCAAGATACTCAAGTCTCTGTGTGATCAGTACGAACACGTGCTTGTATCACTCAGATACTGATTGAGTTACTCAAACACTCACTCACGGACTCAGTATCTACCGATTCACTCAATCGCTCACTAACTCATTCGAGGATCACATCGACCGTGACCGTCATATCATATGCGACCAGTGCGACCAGGGTGCCAATTCTCACTTCATTAGCAAATAAGTCGTTTACGACTCTTAAGGGTTATGACTTGAAATTATACTAAAAAAGTCGAGCGATACCCAAAATCTGAACGCCATTCTACATACATTGAATTCGAATGAGAAAATAAATGTCTAATGACTGTCGAATTATCTTATTTTTATTCGACAAATGTCTAAGCCTTCGAGTATTTTGCGTCTACGCTTTCAATCCGCATGGGCGAGAATCGGCCCCCAGGTCTCTCAGTTACTGATTGAGTCACTCAATCACTCACTGACTCACTCAATCACTCACTGACTCACTCAATCACTCACTGACTCACATAATCACTCACTGACTCACATAATCACTCACTGACTCGCTCAATCACTCACTTACTCACTCAATTGCTCACTGACTCACTCAATCACTCATTAACTTGCTCAATCACTCACTAACCCAATGGAGATTTTTCAATGTTCACGAGATCCTGATAACTTTTCCTTCCCCCACCAGAAATTCCTGAGCAGCCTCCAGCGGCGGTATCACATCCAGCGGTTCCACGAGATGCGGGTCGCTGTCAAGAAACGCACCACCTGCAAGATATGCGGCAAAGAGTTCGCTGTGAGTCATTCATTCATTCATTCATTCATTCATTCATCCAGCGCTAGCAACCTCATGAAACATCTGCTGTGAGTAACCTGCATACGCTAGGGCCTGTCCACATCTCCACGTCATAAAGTCGTCAACGTGAAACGGTGCGGTCAGAAGCGTGGCCTAGTGAAACCGAGTGATTGGAATCAATCACTTGTGTTATGCTGTGTGGTGTCGGCCTAGAGAATAGCACCAACCCAAATTCTTCCCGCGGGTGTCGTAAAAGGCGACTAAGGGACACAAACCAGGGGGTGGGCGGCAGCGCCCCCTGCAGTACAATTCCACCGAACTGCGATCCCCAACCCGCATGCCCAGCTTCGGGGTTATGGGCATTAGGCCCCCAATGATGGCACAACCTTGCGCTCATTAGGGGAGGGCTTTGTCCAGCAGTGGACTAATATAGCCTGAAGAAGAAGAATATTCTTATATTGCGAATGTGATTGGAAGGGCTGGTAAGGGGCGTCCAAGGCGGACATACATCGGCCAAATAGGGTGTGATGTATCTGCCTACCTAATTGATTGTCCATGTCTGAAGGTACTTGAATAAACCAGTTGTCATCCGCCACTTGTCGTGTTACTTAGCCGCTCCCCATATATAACATATTGGCGACGAGTTGGGCTTTTAAATTCAGTAATTACAATGTCTCCCAGTGCAAATAGTGTCGTGGGTAATATAGGCGAGTTTAAACTAAACTCCGATGATTGCTGGGCAAGTTACGTGAAACGTGTAAAAGCGTTCTTCAAAGTTAATGACGTCAAACCCGATGTGCAAACTGCGTATTTGATCACATTGATCGGAAATGATACCTACAAATTGCTCACGGATCTGTGCAGTCCTGACGACCCGGAAGGCAAGTCATTCGAGGCCTTGGTGAAACTTGTAGATGATCATTTGAATCCAAAATCATCCGAAGTAGCGGAACGAATGAAGTTCAGAGCTTGCATGCAACTACCCTCAGAGTCGGTGAACGAATACCTATTGCGTCTGAAGAAGTTAGCCAAGTTTTGTGGATTTAAAAGCGCTCTAGAGGAAAACTTACGAGATCAGTTTATATACGGCATTAGCAGCGAGCGATTACGACAGAGGATCTTATCAGAACGCCTAGTGACGTATCAGCGTAGCCTAGAACTGGCCACGGCCATGGAAGCAGCGGAGCGCGAGTCACGACTGGGTGGAAGACAAGGCAGCAGCAGCGCCGGGGAGGCATCCTGCGGCAGCAGCGGCGCCGTGCTGGCAGTGCGCAGCAGCGAGGTTCGCGCGCGCAGACCTCGCGGCAGCCGGGGTGGTGGCGGCGGCGCGGCAGCGCGCGCGCCCGCCCCAGGCGCCTCACAGTGCTATCGGTGTGGATCGCGGCAGCATTCAGCCGATGTGTGTTCGTTTGCGAACGCCAAGTGTTACAAGTGCCATAAAGTCGGTCATATAAGCCACATGTGTAGAAGCAATAAGGTGCATAAAGTTTATCATGTCGATGAAAGTGAATCGGATGACGGAATGTCCCCAGCTCTGTATCGCTTAGAAGAAGCGAGCGACTCCGACGGTCCATGGTTTTGTAAGTTAAATGTAGAAGGAATTATTTTACAAATGCAAATTGACAGTGGGTCATCGGTGAGCGCTATTTCTAAAAGAACCTACGTAGCGTCTTTTCATGATTTACCAATTCATAATACGAATAAATTATTGACTGTTTACAGCGGTCAGAGAATTGAACCTGTTGGCATAATGCCCGTTAATGTCGCGCATGGCAAAACTACATTCCAATCAGAGTTATACGTTATTGATAACGGCAATTGTCCGCCAATATTGGGAAGAAAATGGATGCGCGAGTTAGGAATAATGTTACCACTAGTAGCTCATATTTCTGACAGTGAGTGTGACAGGGTTCTTTCAGAATTAGTGCATAAATTTAAGGACGTGTTTGATTCACGAATAGGTACATTTAATCGTGGCACCATCAGTTTGCGCGTGATGGCGGGCGCGGTGCCTGTGTGGCGGCGCGCGCGCGTCGTGCCGTTCGCGCTGCGCGGCGCCGTAGACCGCGAGTTAGAGCGGCTGCAGCACGAGGGCATCCTGAGCCCGGTCGAAGACGTAGGAGAGTGGGGCACGCCCATAGTGCCAGTTGTAAAAAGTTCGGGGGACATCCGCATATGTGGCGACTTTAAAGTTACTTTAAATCCGGTTTTATGTGATGATAAATATCCTCTTCCGAGGATCGAGGATTTATTTGCTACCCTTCGAGGAGGGGAGACATTTAGCAAACTAGATTGTAAGAATGCGTTCCAACAGCTCGTGCTAGATGAGGAGTCCAAAAAACTTTGTGTGATAGTTACACATAAAGGGAACTTTTGTTATAATAGACTACCCTTTGGCATTAAGACAGCACCAAACAAATTTCAACGAATCATGGACAATTTATTTAAAATGCATCATGTAGGTATTTTTGTTGACGATATCGTTATTACTGGTATAAATAAAGAAAAGCATACAAAGAATTTGCACAGTGTTTTTCAGATACTTAACAATTGCGGATTGAGGATTGCGAAAAACAAATGTAGCTTTTTCCAAAAGAAAATTTCGTATTTAGGTCATGTTATTGATGCCGAAGGGTTACACACTGAGACAAAAAAAATTGATGCGGTTCTTAGGGCAGGAAGGCCTACAAGTGTATCAGAGCTTAGAGCATTTTTAGGACTAATCAATTATTACTCAAAGTTTATCGCAAATTTTAGCACAGTTGTTAGCCCACTGTATGAGCTATTAAGGAAAAATAGCCAGTGGGAATGGTCATCTAATTGTGAGAGCGCGTTTAGGCAGATAAAAAATTTAATGAAAAATGCAGAGGTATTAGTGCATTTCGATCCAGCACTTCCGGTGGTGATGGCCAGCGATGCATCACCCGTGGGAGTGGGCGCCTGGATCGGGCACGTGATGCCGGACGGCCGCACGCGAGCCATCCTGCACGCGAGTCGTACGCTCACACCCAGTGAGTGTAACTATAGTCAGATCTGTAGGGAAGGATTGGCGGTCATCTTTGGAGTGAAACGATTTCATGAATATCTTTATGGGAGGCGTTTCACACTTATTAGCGACTGCAAGCCGTTGTGTTCTATTTTTGGACCAACTAGGAGCATACCTCAAATGGTTGCAGGCCGGTTACAGAGATGGGCGATAATCCTCAGTACCTATAATTATCAAATTAAATGCGTGAAGTCAGGTGATAACTGTTTGGCTGATTGTTTGTCGCGCCTTTCGAGTGCGAATTCCATTGAAAATAAGAAACCGGTTTGTTATGGCGAGGCGGCCGCCGAAGCCGCGGCCGGCGCGGAGCCTGTTTTCGATAAACCGAGCGCGTTTGCTTATTTTATTGAGTCTAACACTCCTATCTCATTCAAACAAGTAGCGGCAGCCACTAAAAGAGATCAGGTCTTAAATATAATTTACGGGTATGTTATTCATGGATGGCCTTCACAAATAAACGAAGTGCCAGATAAATGTAAAGAATTTTACACAAGAAAACATTTTATTTCATCGGATTATGGATGTTTGATGTTTGGTTTTAGAGTAATAATTCCTGAATGTCTGCGAAAAGACATGTTGAAGCAGCTACATGCTAGTCATCTAGGCATGGTGAAAACAAAATCGTTGGCGCGAACTCATATCTATTGGCCAAATATCGATCGAGACATTGAGTTAATGTGCAATGCCTGTGAGGTTTGTTTACAGGAGCGAGCCAACCCTGGCAAAAGCGAGTTAGTACCTTGGCCTTGGCCAACAAAACCGTGGTTTAGACTACATTGTGATTTTTTAGGGCCATTTCGAAACCAATATTATTTAGTTTTAATTGATTCGTATACGAAATGGATCGAGGTAGGACGAGTCAGTTCAACTTCTGCCGACTGTACACTGCGCCTAATGAGGGAGGTGTTTGCTAGGTTTGGTCTGCCTCAGGAGATAGTCTCTGATAATGGCCCACCGTTCACCAGCGAACAATTTTCAAAATTTATGATTAAAAATGGTATTGTACACAAACTGACACCGCCTCGTCATCCGCGCAGTAATGGTGCCGCTGAGAACGCTGTAGGACAAATTAAACGTTGTTTAAAAAAAGCATTGACCGATGGAGTCGCCGCTGACGTAGCATTGAGCAGGTTCTTGTTGTCTTACAGGAACAGCGAGCATAGCACAACAAGAAAATCACCGAGTGAAATGTTACTGGGAAGAAAGTTAAGGAGTTGCATGGATTTAATTATACCAGACGCGAGAAACATAGTGCATCAAAACCAGAACAAGCAAATAGAAAATTACGGAGGCAAGCACAGAGACATTTCAGTCGGTGATAAAGTGATGTTTAAAAAATGGTATAGAAACGGGGAAAAATGGGAAACGGGACGAGTTATAAATAAAATAGGTAGTAACATATATGAAATAGAATACGGCACGGAGAGGCACAGAAGACACATAGAACAGATATACAAAAGGGATGGAAGAGAGGAGGAGGAGGAGCCGGACAGTTGGAGCGAGGAGCCGGACAGTTGGAGCGGCTGCGGCCTCTCCCTCGAGACCTCCAGTGGCGAGCTGGCGGCGAGCGTGCCCGCGGCGAGCGTACCCGCGGCGAGCGTGCCCGCCCCTGCGCCGGGCCCGGCCTCCTCGCCACACGAGGAGTGGTTCGACGTTGACGGGCCACAGCGGGACCACGCAGTTCACCAGCCCGAGCCTGCACACCACCCGACACCGGACAAAGCTACTGGGCCGCACCCATCGAACTCCAGACCCTTACGAGCGAGGCGCCCTCCGTGTCGATATGGTTTCGATGATTAGCGTTTCCTTATTCGTAAAATATTCGTAATTAATTTTAGATTTAGTTGCATGTTAGATTTAGTTAGCGATACCGCTTGTCTCAAATAGAGATGGGAGAGTGTGATGTATCTGCCTACCTAATTGATTGTCCATGTCTGAAGGTACTTGAATAAACCAGTTGTCATCCGCCACTTGTCGTGTTACTTAGCCGCTCCCCATATATAACATAGGGGAAGAGAAAAAGTACCCGGAACCGGCGAGCGTGCATGCAACGACTTATGAACGTCGATGAAGCGAAGGTTATCTGTCAGGATCGCGGCAAGTGGTCCCTGTCCCTGGTCTCTGCCTAACCCTCTGGGATACAGGCGTGAGGCTATGTATGTATGTCTAAGAATATTCTTTCCGCCTTCAGGCCTTATGGGCGGCTTGATAACTTCTGACAGTAAGGCCCGCCACTGTCTTACAATCCTCCACCAACCCGGACTTGGCCCCCGTGGTGGAGTATGGCCTAACCTTCCTGCGATGCAGGAAGAGACCCGTGCCCCAGCAGTGGGGACATGCAAGGGTTGACGCGAATGCTATTATGGATTTCCGCAAAGTAACGCCTGATTCTATACAAATAAGTACCTACTGTCAAATTAATACTGTGTTTCATGTTTCATGCCACAAATTTCTATATAGTTTTAAATGCTGGTGCAATGTTAGGTAGTTAGATTAAGGAATAATTAATATTTACTGTGTAAATGTTAGTTGCACCTATGTTGATGATCAAATAAAGGAATTTCAAATGAAAAAAATGTCATCTTTTATAATGTGCAATTTTTAATATGGATTTTGATTGATCTGACATAAAATATTATTATTATTAACCCGAGTGATTGGAACCAATCACTCGGTTTCACAGGGCCACGAGCGCCTCTGTCTATCTATACAAATATGGTGTATTTGTTACAGTTGTCTTACTCTGATACCGAGGACCTCTTGAGATCTATATATTCGTGAAATTTAAGTGTTTTACTGTGTCCAAAACATTCTTTCTCTCACACACAGACACACACATATACACAGACACACGCACACACACACACACACACACACACACACACACACACAAACAAACAAACAAACAAACAAACAAACAAACACACACACACACACAAATACAAGCATACATAAACTATGTTTTTATCTATTTTTATTAATTTTTTGGTAATTTTTTTTTCTGATTGTTTTTTAGTGTCTTGTAATTATGTAATACCACTTATCATCTAAACTGGGAGAGGGCACTGATCTTTGTAACACAGGTATTTACCTAGCTCAGAGATCAGGGACTTCACAAAATAACTTGTACAAGTTTTTATGTTAAATAAATCTTTATCTTATCTAGGTATTCATTTCTGTTCCAGAGCGTAGCGACCTGCCGCATCCATCAGAGAGTCCACACTGGAGCACGCCCGTACCACTGCCAGCTCTGTCCCATGCAGTTCTCGCAGAGTAGCAGCCTGAAAACCCACATGCGGGGCAAACATAAGGAAGGCGCCCCCCTACCCGCCTATCCGCCCAAATACTCGCCCACTTGGTAGGGGTGAGAAATTCAGAGCCGGACCACGGAAAGAATGCCAATGAGAGGTGTCAAAGAAATTATAGGATGTAACTTATATTCTTTTTAATGCACTAGAGCGGTGGTAGCGGAGCGGTGTAGAACGCCGGCTTCTCAATCGGGAGGTCGTGGGTTCGAACCCCGGCATGTACCAATGACTTAGTTTTCTAAGTTATGTACAATTGTGAAATTATAGTAGCAATACTACTCGCTGACTGTGAAGGAAAACATCGTAAGGAAACCCTAGTGTCTGAGGTGTTAGCGTACCTCAGCGCTTGCTACGTACAATGGCCCAACTATGAGGCTAAGTGCGGAAATCTCAGGTCTAACTAACTAACCCGTGCTAAGGACTATTTTAAAAACCTATTTAGAGGCTAAACATTCCACCGTGCCAGAGGTCGCGGGTAATGAGCCGGCATGGGTGGAATTTTTAGCCTCTAAATAGTTTTTTAAAAGGATGTAATGTTTCAAAATTTCTAGAAACAGGTTCACTATATCTCTGGATACGTCCGGGGATAAACTAATAAGTAGCTAATATGCATGACGAAAGATTTTTAAATCCTCTTCCATAATGTGGGGACTCATTTCTTATTTACAAAAAATCTGTATTTCAGTAATAAATTAAAGTTTAACGAAGGTTCAAACTATTTTTCTAAAATTATCTTAAATCTGTGGGAAAACAGCTAGCAGTTTCATGGCGTCGAATCTCACGTCACGCCTAGGTAAACAAACATCGTAATGACTAGTATTCAAAACAAAACACGGGTGAAGTTTACCAATGGCAACCTAAGCGTGACGTCACGCGGTGTGATGGGATGTCTCGGTCAAAATGGCTGAAAGCAGTATTGTAATCTCTTATTTTATTGAAAATATTGTAAAGAGGTTCAAAATTTCACTGATGCCGGCAGTCGCCCATTGGCTCAGTTGGGAGAGCGCTGGCACGGTTAGCCAGAGGTCGCGGGTTCGAGACCCGGCATAGGTGGAATTTTTAGCCTCTAAATAGGTTCTTAAAAATTGTCCTTAGCACGGGTTAGTGCGTTAAAAAGACATTATGTCTTCATCTACCTAACATTGGTCATTTAAATCCGAGATGTTGCAAGTTGCTGAAACAGTTTATAAATTCGACCAATCTAACTACTTAATTATACTTACTCTACAGTTGAGATTTAAAGGTAAACACGAGTAAAATTTAAAGCCGGTAAATGAAGTATAATTTAGAATAAATATATACTATATATTTATAGAGTAAAAATCTACTAGATAAGGCTGGTAATAAAGAATATTCTTTTCTTATCTTTTCCTATCTTACCTTATCATTGGCATTTTTTTTCTGTGAGTGAACTGTAAATAAGAATCAGTATAATAATTATAGCGGTTATTTCACTGCCAGCTCTGTAGCAGAGCAATACGACGCGGACACTTATCGACGTAGGTTAGCTGGAAGAAAATACTGCCTAGTGTTAAGCTCGCCTTTGTATACAATTTTTATATTGCAATGAAGAGTTCGTGAATTCAACTAACACAAGACTGGTCATGCTGTCTCGCTCGCACTGTCAACATAAATAAATTTATTGAGACCCAAAGATACGTGTAAAGTTAAGTATGCGTAATTTTATGGGGATCACTAAGTACGTAAGTAATTTAAAAACCAATTTAGAGGCTAAAAATTCCACCCATGCCGGGATTCGAACCCGCGACCTCTGGCTATCCGTGCCAGCGCTCTCCCAACTGAGCTAATGGGCGACTTACCGGCATCAGTGAAATTTCGAACCCCTTTACAATATTCTCTGTATAACGTACATGCAGCGACATCTGGCTGAAGTAATTTGCATCACTTGCGCAAGTAATATTTTGTCACGCTCTTTGTTGAGACATTCGACGAGACAGCACCACAGTTAACTATTTACTTAGCGAAATTGTCAATTCAGAAATTGGCCCAAAGTTTATTTATCGCAATCGATTGTATAGGAATAGAAGCCTTACGGCGGCCTTATTAATAAATAAGTTATACACTCTGAATCACTATTTGACGACGCATTTAGCGTACAAATAACCAGTTTGTCAGACCTCGCATAGCGGCTGTTTACACACTCATAACCTTTATTAGTAAGGCCGTTAGAAATTATGGTCATTTGCATAGATGGGGTTATTTTCCATTCCATCTACGCCAATAATTAAGGAGATCCCATTGACAATGTTGGGATGAGCAAATAAATATAAATATTTACGGCATACGAATTAGTTGAATCAGACATAGTTGAATAATAGCTAATAAGTAAGAATATTTGGCTTCTTCTCTTTACAAAAAAAAAACTCCATATAATTCAACCGCCTAGTCTATTTATCCTTTTTTAAAAACCTATTTAGAGGCTAAAATAACCAGACTATAAATAACTGGCACGGATAGCAAGAGGTTGCGGGTTCGAATCCCGGCATGGGTGAAATTTTTAGCCTCTAAATAGGTTTTTAAATTTGCCCTTAGCACGGGTTATTGCATTAAAAATAAAAATAGTATAACTATTTATCCTTGTCCAATTTTGTAAAGAAGATCCTAACCTCAAAATTTATGGCAAAACAAGATATTTTTTATCTTGTGTGCCATCATTGGGTGCATAATCCCCACGCTGGGCAAGCGGGTTTGATGTATCGCAGTTGACTAACTCTGGGCTGCAAGTGATGCAAATAACTTCAGCCACGTAATACAAAGAGTATTGTAAAGAGGTTCGAAATTTCACTGATGCCGGTGAGTCGCCCATTAGCTCAGTTGGAAGAGCACTGGCACGGATAGCCAGAGGTCGCGGGTTCGAATCCCGGAATGGGTGGAATTTTTAGCCTCTGAATAGGTTTTTAAGACGATTCATCATCAAAACATTGTGTCCCCACCGAAGGGCACGGGTCCCTTCCATAAAGAAGGTGCAGGCCATACTCCACCACGGGGGCCAAATTCGGATTGGTGGAGGCTTGCAAGACTAGTGGCTGGTCTTAATGTCAGAAGTTCTCAACCCGCCCTAAGGCCTCTGACTTGGCTTAACGACTGCCATCTATCGACGGCAGCCGGCACCAACAGCTTAACGTGCCTTGCGAAGCACGGAACCGCTCGGAAAAATGCCACTAGCATTGGTCATAGACAATTCACCCTACCATGCATTGAACGCGCCCTATGTTACTTAACCTTTGTGATCGTTTAAGATCACTCAGGCCGATGGGGTAGCGAGCGATTCGAGACAATTAAAACATTTTAACTAAACGCTATTCCTAATGTCTCTCTCGAAAAACTTCTCAATTATTGTAACTTTCCCTTGACTGCAAAATGTTTTCTGATCAACTTGATCTGATTTGATAGGTAATGTAAGGTAACTCGATGATAATTTCATCGTGCTCAGACCACAAAGTTAAGCGTGACACGCGGCGCGTCAGTGTTCTCAGATTTTGGTCCGCGTAAGGCTCACACTAACATATTTAATTCCATTATTATAATGTCATTTTGCTAACAACCTATGGATTTTTTTATTCGGAATAAAGTGACTCACGGGTTTTAGCACGGGTTAGTGCAACAAAAAGAATACAACTGTCCAAATAATAATTATAAGAATATTATTAATTCCGATGTAAAAACCTAACTGCTAATTAGGTAGTCGGGGCTGTAAGTGATGCAATTTACTTCAGCCAGATGTCGCTGCCTGTACGTAATACAGAGAATAGTGTAAAGAGGTTCGAAATTTCACTGATGCTGGTGAGTCGCCCATTAGCTCAGTTGGAAAGAGCGCTGGCACGAATAGCCAGAGGTCGCGGGTTCGAATCCCGGCATGGGTGGAATTTTTAGCCTCTAAATAGGTTTTTAAATTTGTCCTTAGCACGGGTTAGTTCATTAAAAATAAAAATAGTATAAAAATAATATAATTAAACATTTTTTGCTAAGCACATCGTTTGGCGGTCCCGCCTTCCCCGCTAACTTGCCGGAGCAAACAGGTGGCGCGCCACGCATTTCTTTGTAGTCTGAACAGGCATATTAAAACGTAAGTAGGTCTGTAGGAATATTTTTATTGTAAATATTTTTCGCTCGTTTACAGCAAGTAACATGAGATAATAAATAATTTGTACATAGCCTAAGTTAAACTTAATATAAAATAAATCGACTATCTGCGCAACTAAGAGCTGGTTTTTTTATTCCTTGTGGTCATGATTTGACAAGATTTTGTTTGGATGCAGTTTGAAGGCGTTATCCGGTACCGAGTAACGCAACCAATCTTAAAACTGTGATCTATCACAGTTTATTCATTTAAGGGCTGATTTTTCAATAGTCGGATAACTTTTATCTGAGGAATAAAAATGGCAGTTTGACAGCTTATGTATGAAAATTAAGAAAGAAAGAAGGAAAGAAAGAAAGAAAGAAAGAAAGAAAGAAAGAAAGAAAGAAAGAAAGAAAGAAAGAAAGAAAGAAAGAAAGAAAGAAAGAAAGAAAGAAAGAAAGAAAGAAAGAAAGAAAGAAAGAAAGAAAGAAAGAAAGAAAGAAAGAAAGAAAGAAAGAAAGAAAGAAAGAAAGAAAGAAAGAAAGAAAGAAAGAAAGAAAGAAAGAAAGAAAGAAAGAAAGAAAGAAAGAAAGAAAGAAAGAAAGAGAGAGAGAAAGAAAGAAAATTTATTTATTTGACGACACAATACTAAAAACAAGACAAAAAAAACACACAAACCAATTACAAAACAAAAAAAAAATTACACAGAAAGCAAAAATTATGTCAAACCCTCATTTTTATTCCTCAGATAAAAGTTATGATTATTGAAAAATCAGCCCTAAAGCATTTTTAGTTAGAATGGCAATCTATCGGAAATGAATTTGGAGAGGAAAAAGTATATAATATGTAGTCTGTTAGCTTTTAGAATGTACCTCGGGCTCTAGAGTAGGCTTCCGTTTTCGCCGAAAGCACACGAGTGTAATACTATAGTGCGTTCACATTAACTTGACGCGTGAGAGAATTGGTAGCACTGAGATGTTTACTGTTACCATGTTAAATAAGAAATCATTCCCATTACTTGGGGAAAATAAAAGGATTGAGGGCTTGTTTTACCATCTTCCGATTAGGTCCAAAAGTTAATTCACATGTTATGTCCTTGTTACCAATTCTCTCACGCGTCAAGTTAATGTGAACGCACTGTACTTCCTGCTCTGTATTTCGAAATTAAGTGTCAATTATTAGTTCCGATATTTCTATTACACGAATATATCCGATAGTAGCCGAGGTAAATTCTAAAAGCTAACAGACTGGCAAGGTTAGCCAGAGGTCGCGGGTTCGAATCCCGGCATGGGTGGAATTGTAGCCTCTAAATAGGTTTTTAGACTGTATAATGTATAAGTTAACAATCACAAATCAAATACATTTATTTGTTCAAACCTAGGTACAGCCTGTTCGCTTTTAGAATATACCGCGGCTACTATCGGATCGTTGTCAACCCTTGTATGTCCCCACTTCTGGGGCACGGGTCTCTTCCTGCGTCGTATGTAGGTTAGGCCTTACTCCACCGCGGGGGCCAAGTCCGGGTTGGTGGAGGATTGTACGACAGTGGCGGGCCTTACTGTCAGAAGTTATCAAGCCGCCCATAAGGCCTCTGACATGGCTTAACGACTGCCATTATATGACAGCCGGCACCAACGGCTTAACGTGCCTTGCGAAGCACGGAAGCGCTCGGAAAAATGCCACTAGCGGTAATCACGGGACGCTCACCCATCCTGTTCCTGACCGCGCCTGTTGTTGCTTAACCAAGTGATTGATTATACAATTTTTAATGCACTAACCCGTGCTAAGGAACAAATTTAAAAACCTATTTAGAGGCTCTAAATAGGTTTTTAAACAAGTGATTGATTCCAATCACTCGGTTCGACTAGGCCACGAGCGCTTCTTCACTATCGGATAAACCGATTATATTGGAATAAGGTAAGGTTTATTGTAATTTATAACCTTTCAAAAGAGTGAAGAAAAGTTTTATACAGAGCAGGAAGTAGTATTACACTCGCGTGCTTTCGGCGAAAACCGAAGCCTACTCTAGAGCTTGAGGTATATTCTAAAAGCTAACAGACTGAATTTTGCTTACACTATGGTATAGTGTACCCAGATCGTAATTTGGCAGCCAGATCACTGGAGTTCATTCAAGAACTCGACGTGTTACTGATCTGCGATGCGGGCGCGCGTCTTTCCTTCAGGTGAATGTGCTTCACGTGCGATTTGAGCGCCGTGCTCTGAGCGAAGGCGGCGTCGCAGTACGTGCAAGCGTAGGGCCGCTCGCCCGTGTGTGTGCGTATGTGTTTTTTGAGGATCTCGGAGCTCTGTAAAATACAAATACAAAATCTTTGAGAGAGGGTGAGGATTTTTACAAAAGAGGATGTGCTGAACGACTTATGAACGTCGATGAAGCGCAGGTGATCTGTCAGGATCGTGGCAAATGGCAGTCCCTGGTCTCTGCCTACCCCAATCGGATAGGCACGCACACACACACAAACATACATGCTCTTTGTTTTTTCTCATATTACTTAGTTTTAACTTTTTTTTCTTCTGTAAAACTACAATAAATTTAGAGTAACTAGTATTGAAGTCTGTTTTGTACTGGACAATCAGCGCACTGAGTCCATAAAACAGAATTGAATTGACCTCAATAATGTAAAATATGTTTCGGAGGAGCACTGCTTATCCTAAATCCACAGGTTTTAGCCGCTTTTAGGGAGCAGGGTACCACTGCCTTAAGTAATAAGGTCACTGTAAAATGTTTTTTTTTTAAATAAATTATCTTTTATTTTATCTTTATCTTTACACAGGCGTGAGGTTATGTAGGATGTAGTGACTAGAATTGAGAAAGGAATGTTGCGTAGGTTTGAGTCAGACATGTGGAGTGGATGAAGGAAGAACGATTGACGAAACAAATGTATATTGCGAATGTGAGTGGAAGGGCTGGTAAGGGACGTCCCAGACGGACTTAAATCGACCAAATAGGGGATGTATTAGCAAAGGGGAAGATAAGAAGTACCCGGAACCGGCGTGCGTGCATGCAACGACTTACGAACGTTGATGAAGCGAAGGTGATCTGTCAGGATCGTGGCAAGTGGCAGTCCCCGGTCTCTGCGTACCTCTCTGCTATACAGGCGTGAGGTTATGATGTTTGCGGGTCTTTGTGGCGCAGCGATAGCGCATCTGCCTACCATGCAAAGGTCTAGGGTTCGATCCCCGGCTGGGGACAAAAATAAACCCCCAGGTCTTGGATGTTTACATGTTTGTGATGTCGTTGTTTCTGGTTCCGACGACACAGGGTATCCTAGTGTAGGGGCAGAAGCAATGTATGTGCCTGTATGTAAATGTTATGTTGTGTCGTGTTATGTATGTATACATAAAATCTTTATTTTAACCACAAAAACACTACGATTATTTCATTCAATAATTTTTGAGAAAGCACCGCAAACGAGATTGGCGTGTAATTTTCTGGTTTTAATTAAAACTGTTTTTATACGGATTTATGCTCGTTTATTAAATTTTTACAATTTTCCAACGTTTCGGCACTTTTTCAGGTGCCGTGGTCCCGGATGACTGAGGTGACAGGTGTCTTTTAGAAATCATTAACGGTTAGTTTACTACCCTCGGCAAAAATTACAAAAGTTAATTATGAAGTTACGTTCCAAAATAGACAAACCAATTATTTTTATATAAAGTCAACAATATTGATTATTAGTAATTGAAGTTAAATTTTTCTGGTTTTAGTTTTCTATCTCCCTTATGAATTGGAATAACAACAGCTGTTTTCCAACAGCTTTGGAAAACACCCGAGGACAGGCTAAGATTACAAATATGAGCAAGTGGGTTGAGGTTCGTTATCAACCCTTGTATGTCTCCACTGGTGGGGCACGGGTCTCCTCCTGCATCGCAGGAAGGTAAGGCCATACTCTACCACGGGGGCCGAGTCCGGGTTGGTGGAGGATCGTAAGACAGTGGCGGGCCTTACCGTCAGAAGTTATCAAGCGCCCATAAGGCCTCTAACATGGCTTAACGACTGCCATTACATGACAGCCGGTACATTGGTACTCTGTGGCCGGTACCGACGGCTTAACGTGCCTTGCGAAGCACGGAAGCGCTCGGAAATAGCCACTAGCGGAAGTCACGGGACGGTAAACCATCCTGTACCTAACCGCGCCTGTGGTTGCTTAACTCGAGTGATTGATTCCGATCACTCGGTTCGGCTAGGCCACGAGCGCTTACACGTCTATTTGCCACACACACGTTGAAACGTTTTCAGCATTCGTCCTTATCTCACCAATAGACTCTGTGGTGTCGGCCTAGAGAATAGCACCAACCCAATTCTTCCCGCGGGTGTCGTAAAAGGCGACTTAAGGCACAAACCGGGGGTTGGGCAGCAGCGCCCCCTGCAGTACAGTTCCAGCGAACTGCGATCCCCAACCCGCATGCCCAGCGTGGGGATTATGGGCATTACCCCCTACGATAGCACAACGTGGCGCTCTTTAGGGGAGGGCTATGTCCAGCAGTGGACTAGTATAGCCTGACGACGTCACCAATAGGTACTTACCGTACTGCACGTAATATTGAGATATGTTTGTACTATTATTCTGTATGTTTATGTTTTGTCTATGGTTACTCTGTACTGTTACTTTGTGATGTAATACATGATGATGTGATGCTATTTATACATGTGTGTCTCTTATGGAAATATTATTTTTATCTATCTACTAGCTGACCCAGCGAACTTCGTACCGCCTAACAGTCGATTCTTGTTTTTTTTTCTCTCCGTAAGAACCATCCTCGTACTTCAAGGAATATTCTAAAAAAAGAATAAGCGAAGTCGGTTCAGCTGCTCCCGAGATTTGCGCTTGCCAACACATTCGGGGATTCATTTTTATTTGGTGTTGGTAACCGCAAATCTCGGGAGCAGCTGAACCGATTTCGCTAATTCTTTTTTAGAAGATTCCTTGAAGTACAAGGATGGTTCTTACTTACGGATGGTTAAAAAAAATCAAAGAATCGACTGTTAGGCGGTACGAAGTTCGCTTGGCCAATAAGTCTATAATATAAAAATGAATCGCTGAATGTGTTGGTAAGCGCAAATCTCGAGAGCAGCTGAACCGATTTCGCAAATTCTTTTTTTAAAACATTCCTTGAAGTACAAGGATGGTTCTTACGGAGAGAAAAATTAAAGAATCGACTGTTAGGCGGTAAGAATATCGGTGGGAAAGCAAGTTTCTATTAAAATATCGTTAAAGGCAACTCACAGAGAATCCGCGGCCGCACTCCGAGCATATCTTGTCGCGCGGCGGCTTCCAGCCCGGCTCGTGTTTCGACAGCATGTGGTGCTTGTAGATCGTGCGGTTGCGAAAGTACTGGAACGGACAATTTTCCCCTTTAGATAAATGAAATGATTAGGTTTTATTTAAAGTGGCGCAGAAACTGCGGCTTAATGAACGTTACAATTCAAACTAGGTGTCCATTTCAAAATCTAGATCATTTTGGAGAAAAATTTGACAAAAAAAACTCCAAAGTTAGTCTTTTCAAAGTCCCTAATTAACAGAGTTTACATAATTATCATAAAACATAGAACTCATGCTTTGCACTGGCTTTAATTCTAGACATCGTTGTCATCTAAATAATCTTTAATATTATAGTAGCCCTTTTGGCACAAAGTGTACTTGACACATTTTTGAACCGCGTTTCAGGCAAGCTTAATAATATATCTTCAGGGATTTTATTATAGAAGCGTATAGAATGCCCCATGAAGGATGTATTAACCTTTGCCAGCCTAAATAGTGGGAACGATAGCTTATGTCGTCAGTCTATTTAAAGTTTAGGTTTATGAAAGTTTAAGTTTATGTAAAATTATATTCTTTTTAATGCACCAATCCGTGCTAAGGACAATTTTAAAAACCTATATAGAGGCTAGAAATTCTACCAAGAACCATCTAGAATAGAGCCTTCTGGAAGCCTATTGAATAGTCGCCGCATGCTGCGCTTTGCTTTAGTAACACAGCAAGCAATAAAGACTCGTATGTCTACGAGCGTAAGGCTCATAACTCTATGACAGAGTCGTTGCCGCGTGCACCGAGGGTACGTACGGGAATGTTCGAGAACCCTTGCCGGCGGATATAAATAGCGGCCGCCGCGGCGCGCTGTCAGTTCCGTTTGGAATAGCGAAGAGTGAACTTCGAGCGAACATACCTGCGATACGAGCGATAACCTACGACCTCAGCGATACTATTGGACCTGCGATTTGGAATTTTCGTGTGGACTTCGTTTCGTGAACACCTGCAGACCAGACCCTGCGTGAATAAATGCTAAGAAGTTCTAGGTCAGACCTAGCAATAATAGCTTAGATCTTTAATCGATTTCCGCTAATAACGGCCGTTCCTGGCGGAATTTGATTAAATTCCTTGCTTGTTGATTCTAGATTCTAGACTCTAGTTCTAAAAATAGTTGTCACAGTTAAGATTTCTCATGTCAGCATGTTCTCATGCATAGTCGCCTCTTACGACACCCGCGGGAAGAATTGGGTTGGTGCTATTCTCTAGGACGACACCACACAGCAGGCCCACACAGCCACACACATATAACTTAGTCTTGGGTAGGTCGCGAACGAACTAGTTCGGAAGAGCGATCTTTGACGCGACCCATGCGAGCTAGTTCGCGATCCGTCAGGTTAATGGGTCTTATGGGTCACCACTAGTTCGTGCTCGTTGAGAGCGCGCGCCGTCGCCGATCTTATTGTAATGGCATAAAGTTGTATTTCAACCGTACGTAATGACCAACGCAAAACAAAAGTTTAAACTTAAATGAACTGTATAGTATTTTCTAAGGTTAACACGAGCAGTAGACATAATTAAAACTGTTTTTATACGGATTTAAAAGTGCCGAAACGTTGGAAAATTGTAAAAATGTAATAAACGAGCATAAATCCGTATAAAAACAATTAAATGAACTGTTCAATCTCGCTTTCCATTCGTTTTAATTCTGTCGTGTTATTTTCCGTCACATAAATTAGTTCTTATTCCAACGGACGACGAGCGTCGAGCAAGGCAAGACCAACAAAACCAAAATGGGAAGTGGGAACTAAGATGAACAAACAAAAAAAGAGTGGAGTATTGGTAGCGATTTTAGCTCCTTACGTCGCTTCGGGAATGAATGAACGCTCTGAGTGCTTAGTGCGAGTTTGACAGATGCAATCGAATAACTTTACTACCGCGTTAATCGAGCATTGAGTAGTGAGTATGAGTAAGTTAACCGTTCGAACTGGCAAAACGCTGTCTCAGAACAACTCGCACTCGCGTTTATTCGTGTTTTGGCTGGTAAACGTGTTCACTTCTCAACGTAAACCATTACAACTCGCACAAAACAATTTTAATTTCCATACTTGTCACTAGGTGGCGCTTCCTCGATGCCATAAAAATATGAGTTTACGTTAACGCGATCGAGTAGTTAAAAAACTCGCACTAAGCACTCCGGAGTCGAGACCCAGGTGAGACCTAGGTCGGACCCGGATCGTGAAAGAGCGGTGACCCAAAAAGAGCGATCACAGTGGCGACCGAAAATGCGCAAGCTTAATATAACTATGCGTTCTCTTCTCACCACGTCGCAGACTTGGCACTTATAGTTGCTCCGTCCCAGGTGCTCGAAGTTGTAGTGGTCTCTCATGGAGTGCATTCTGGCGTAGACCTTTCCGCAGTCAGGACAAGGCGCCGGCTTCTTGGATGGACTGTTCAGGAGGTCATGTAAAGAGATTTACTGTCAGTACTGTAGATAGCATTCACACAACATTTACATACAGGCACACACATTGCTTCTGGCCCCACACTAGGATACCCTGTGTCGTGGGAAGCAAAAACAAACATGTAAACATCCAAGACTTGGGCTTTTTTGTCGTGAAGAGGTAACAAACATACTAGGCGTGATCGTTGCAAAGACGAACCGTTTTATAAGACCGTTTTGTGTTCCGCGTCGATAGGACCGATTTACGTTTCATTCTAAAGCAGTGCCAGCGTTTGTTCGTCGCGAGACCAGTCCTTAGATTGTTTGACGCGGATATGTCCTTTAATACTATATTGATAGAGCCTAGAACGTAATGAGATCATTGCGACGTCGTCGTCAGCTCCTTGCTCGTTCCGTTCGTTTTGGTCTGTGATACAATAAAGTAATCTTTATGTCTATGAGTATTCAGTCGAATATCGTAAAAAAGAACTTCTTTTTTTCCGATGTTTCGTGATTTCGTCTCGTTCGCAAAGCGGTGGTCATTGCTGTGTATCTTAATGTCGTTGGTATAGCGTCTAATGTCGTTTAGCAATAAATGGCAACGAGTCGCGACGCTCGCTCGCTAGCTCGATCGCGCAGATCGTGGGTGACAGTTTTGTTTACATTTTTTCAGTTTGAATTAATAATTTAATGCTACTTACTGATTGTGAATGTTAATAATGTAATTTTATATTTATTTTTTACTCAACTTAAAGTGTAGTTTTAATGTTTAGTCCTAAGCCTGGAAAAGTATGAAGGGAAGTTCATTAATTTAAAGAAAAAACTAGTCCTCAATCTCATTCCGCAACCATTTCTTTTGCTAGTCTTCGAGACGAATGTCGACGAGACGAAACGAGAGTTTCTCTCGTTTGACCGTCCTCTGCGCCTTGCTCGTCCGCATACAATGAAACCTGTTGCGAACGAGGACCGTTTCGAGGACCTGTTTTCGTTCCAGAAAAAACGGTTGCGTTTCGTCGTCGAAAAATCGGACAACGACCCACTCCTAAAACATACACAAAAAATTTCGCCTTTATAATATTAGTGTGAAGTGATAAATTAAATGATGACGACATCTGTGGCGCAGCGGTAGCGCGTCTGCCTACCATGCAAGAGGCCCTGGGTTCGAATCCCGGCATGGGCGGAATTTTTAGCCTCTAAATAGGTTTTTAAAACAATTATACGGTCGCGGTCTAAAAATGTTTATCAGTTTTAAATTAGATTCTTTAGCACACTGTGTGCAGTAAAGTCTAAAATGCTATATCTAGGTACGTATTACTTTTTAATAGTTGTAGCATCGATTCTAACAAAAAGAGTATTCATGACGTTTTGATGATGAAACTCTTTTCTTTATTTAAAAGTTGACATAATTGAATTTTTTACAATGAAATTTATCAAAAATACTAGGATTGAAATAATAGAAATTGATTGTAAAACTATGGCAACCTCGCTTGGGTGAATCTCTATTGCTTCTTCTATGCTCTAAGCCTAATCTATGCTCTATGCCTAATCAAATCACATATACGTAATAATAATATCATCGACCATGTGGCATAGATTTGTGCATGCAATTACCAACCTTAAAGTGGTAAACATTTTCAGACCGCGAGTGTACACTCACAAACTTTCACCTTTACAATTTCAGTGTGACGTGATGATGGTATAAAAAAAGAATTTAACATATACACTCACAAACTTTCGCCTTACATTAGGGTGATGTGATGTGATAATGATAAAGTGTTCTCTATCTATTCACTTCTAACTTACCGGCTAGGCTTGTTCGGGTCCCGATGTACGACAGCCGTGGCCAGGTGTTTCTTGAAGCGCGCCACGCTCTCGAACTGCTTGTTACACTCGACGCAGTAAGAAAGCTCGGGCGGACCGCGGGAGCTGTGGTAGTGTGTACGGTGGTCCTTCATAGCGCGGTAGGAGGGGAACTGGCGGCCGCAGCAGACGAACGGACCGTGGAGGACGCTGCAGAACAGATCATTATCAATCAATCAATCATTCAATCAATCACTCAATCAATGAACCAAGTAATGAACTGGTTAATACATAATAATTTAATTTTGAACTTAATTAAATCTAATATTATGACATTTAAAAATAATCATCGTTGTAGTAATTCTGAGTTGTTAAATATACAATACAATGATGTATCTATTGACGAAATAAATGAAGCAAAATTTTTAGGATTATACATTGACTCGCATCTAACATGGAAAGTTCAAATTCAAAAAATCTGCACAAAATTACACCAATTTGCGTACGCTCTTTACAGACTATCCAAAAAGTGAACCAAACTGCTGTACTCACAGCATACTACGCATACGTTGAGTGCACATTACGATACGGAATAATTTTTTGGGGAAAATCGACCGACAAAGATAATGCTTTCAAAGCTCAGAAAAGGTGTATCCGATCAATGTGCGGTCTGAAATCAACTGAGAGCTGCAAACCTGACTTTATTAAGCTTGGCGTTCTAACGATGCCATCCCTGTACATTCTGGAGACATGCACTTTTGTAAAGTCAAATATGGATCTTTTTCAACAACAGAGCAAAAGAAACTATGATAAAATACGCGCCTTGCCACGCTCTACCGCGTTATTCCAAAAAAGCGTTTTTGGCATGTCGTCGAGAATATACAATCACCTCCCAGGATCAATTAGAAAAATTGACGGAAATTATTTGTTTAAAACTAAGATTAAACAACTATTAAAAAACAAGGCTTACTACACAATTAATGAATACCTCGCTGACACGGACCTAGGGAACTAGGAGTTATTAGGTATATTGACATTTTATTTACATAAGCTGGAGGACTAAGTTGATAATATTTATAATAAATTAGTTACCTTGTATGACATAAAGTTCATTATGTAGGGTAACATTATTTCTGTAAATAAATTGTAAATAGATGTCATTGTGTGCATGCCTACCTACCCACATAAAAATGTATCCATTTGCATACTGCTGTTAAGTGGTAGAATACACTGACTTATTGCAATTAAGACCTGTGCAAAACCTGACTGTGTGTATTCGCAAATAAATATTTTGAAGTTTGAACCAAATCAATTTATTTCAACGTAAAGAATTTACATTCTGTTTGCTGTCAATGTACAATGTAAAATGTAAGCCGCTGCCTTCGGGCCGTATTGTAGTGAAGAAAAAGGCAGCGGGAAGAAAAACTCCACTCTGACCATCTTTATATCAACCCCATTGTGTGGCCCCACTGCTGGGACACGGGTCTCTTCCTGCGCAGGAAGGTTAGGCCATACTCCACCACGGGCGCCAAGTCCGGGTTGGTGGAGGGTTGTAAGACAGTGGCGTGCCTTACTGTCTGTATCAAGCCGCCTAAAAGGCCTCAGACATAGCTTAACAACTGCCGTTACATGACAGCCGGCACCAACGGCTTAGCGTGGCTTACGAAGCATGGAAGAGCTCGGAAAAATTGCCACTAGCGGTAGTCATGGGACGGTCACCCATTCAGGACCTGACCGCCTGTCTGTTGTTGCTTAACTCAAGTGATAGATTCCAATCACTCGGTCCGACTAAGCCACGAGCTCTTGAAGAGTCTTATGAGGCTATAATTTCTTTTTTATTTTGATTATTCTCGGTTATAAGCACGGGCAAAGGAGATCGGAAACGTCGTTTGTGAATTAAAACCAAACTACGTGTGTATGGGAATTGATCCTTGAGGGAATGTATGGGAAATGGAAACAGTTACTGCGATTAACAGATGTTTCATGATGGCGTCCCGAGTAAAACAGCCTCCGCAGCAAACTAAGTTTGTATGGGAAATCGGACGCAAGACACATCGAAGAAGCAATGTATGACACTAAGAAAGAAACATCTGTTAGTGTTATACACTGCTTCTTGATGGTGACCCGAGTGATCAAGCTTCGGCTGCAATGGGAATTACTCCTTGCGGGGTTTGTATGGGAAATCGGTCGCGAGACACATCGAAGAAGCGGTAAATGACACTAACAGATGTTTCTTGATGGCGTCCCGAGTGATACAGCTGTGCAAACTACGTTTGTATGAGAATTGCTGCTTACTGTGAGGTTTGTATGGGAAACCGGCCGCGCGACAAATAGACGCAGTGACTGAGACTAAAAGATGTTTCTTGATGGCGTCCCAAGTGATGCAGCTGCGGCTGCTAATTACGTTTGTATGGGAATTGCTGCTCACTGTAGGGTTTGTGTGGGGTATCGATCGCGAGACATATCAAAGAAGCAGTGTCTGAAACTAAGAGATGATTCTTGCGGCGTCCAGAGTGATACAGCTTCAGCTACAAACTACGTTTATATGGGAATTGCTCCTTGGGAAATCGGTCGCCATACAAACCCCGCAAGGAGCAATTTCCATACAAACGTAGTTTGCAGCCGAAGCTTTATCACTCGGGTCACCATCAAGAAGCAGTGTATAACACTAACAGATGTTTCTTACATCTTTAGTCTTAGTCACTGCTTCTTTGATTTGTCACGCGGCCGATTTCCCATACAAACCCCGCAAGGAGCAATTCCCATATAAACGTAGTTTGTAGCTGAAGCTGTATCACTCTGGACGCCGCAAGAATCATCTCTTGAATCTCTTGATCTCAAGACACATCGAAGAAGCAGTGAATGACACTAACAGACGTTTCTTGATGGCGGTCCCAAATGATACAGCTTCAGATGCAAACTACGTTTGGACGGGAAATCGGTCGCAAGACACATCGAAGAAGCGGTGTATGACACTAACACTAACAGATGTTTTTTTTTTTTATGGCGTCCCGAGTGATAAAGCTTCGGCTGCAAACTACGTTTGTATGGGAATTGCTCCTTGCGGGGTTTGTATGGGAAACCGGCCGCGAGACAAATAGAAGCAGTGACTGAGACTAACAGATGTTTCTTGAGAGCGTCCCGAGTGATGCAGCTGCGGCCGCAGTGGTCACAAACGAAGCGCCGATGCAGCGTCTTGTAGTGGTAGTGGAAATCCCGCGTCGAACTGTGAACAGACGAAATGGAATTATGCACTTCTCAGTTAGTATAATAATGGAGTTGGCTAAGCATGAATAGAAATATCTCACTACAGTCTATTTATCCTAACATGTCCAATTTAGTAAACAAGATTCTAACCTCAAAATGTAAATTTTGAGGATAGGTTAGGTTTTAAAAACCTGGGGTGCGATGCCAGATAACCTTCACGTGTACCCCTCCGCTTTCCCTTCCATCTGATTCTATGAACCAGGTGGAGGGGCAAGTGGTGGGGTCGGTGCACCCTGAGCGTTAGTCAGTAAGTTGTTAACGGAACTTACTGGCTAACGGCGAATAATCTGGCGGAAGGGGTCGCGTGGGCCCTGTT
This sequence comes from Yponomeuta sedellus, assembly GCA_934045075.1. NCBI lineage: Eukaryota > Metazoa > Arthropoda > Insecta > Lepidoptera > Yponomeutidae > Yponomeuta > Yponomeuta sedellus. Next base: position 7,778,084 of record OW203750.1, read on the forward strand.
TCACTTTGTGGAGCGGGACCCAGGCGACCAACCGATTGAAGGACCGACTGGGGGGGGCGCCGCTGCGCGCGCCTCGTACCAGTCGGACCAGAGTGGCCGTGGGCGGAGGGTCGGGGGACCCTCTGCCTCCATCACGGCGGGAGGGGTCGCGTGGGTCCTGTTTCACTCTGTGGAGCGGGACCCAGGCGACCAACCGAATGAAGGACCGACTGGTGGGGGCGCCGCTGCGCGGAAGCGCGCGCGCCTCGTATCAGTCGGACCAGAGAGTGGCCGCCGGGACGCGGAGGGTCGGGGGACCCTCCGCCTCCATCACGGCGGGCCGGAAGGCGCCCTTGCGTGTTCCGAGGGTGCCTTCTGGCACGGAGGGGGCCCGCGCGGTCGCTCACCGCCTTCTATGCTTTCAGAGAAGTGCTGGTGGGCGACGTGACGGGCCTCACGTATGGGGCGTGTGGGGACCGGGGTGCGTGGGCCCCCACGCACCTCAACGAGGAGGTGCGCCGCCCTCCCCGTCTCATCGACCGGGTTGCGATGGGATGGGGGGGGTGGCGCGTTGGGGCGTATGGGGGCCAAGATCATACGCACTTGGTCCCCATGCGCTCCAACGAAGAGATGCGGCGTTTTCTAGCCTCGTCGTCGAGCACCGACCGGGCAGAAGCGCCGCCGAAGGAGTGCCCGAAAGGGCGCCCGCAGACGGGGTCGCGGAAGTGTGCGCAAGCGTCCCCGTGGCCCCGTCCTTTGCGGTGCGGAGCAACACCCCAGGAGTTTTAGTCGGTATACCGCCCCTTTTCAGGGCGGGGAGTCCGACATAAGCACTGTGCTCCCCCGAGCCGGTGGTACCCGTAATTGGGGTTTCTCCTGGGTGAAAAAAAAAATAAAAATAAAAAAAAAGGTTTTAAAAACCTATTTAGAGGCTAAAAACTGGCACGGATAGCCAGATGGCGGGTTCGAATCCCTGCATGGGAGGAATTTGTAGCCTCTAAATAGTTATCTAAAATAGTGTTCCGGGTTACTATGGGAATATGGCAGCTTACGACTAAAAGTCGAACTTTGCCGGTAGAATCTTGTTTACTAAATTGGACAAGTAAGGATAAATAGACTGTAGCTCATAAAATGAAAATATTCATTCATTAATTAATACCCACTTATTATTCTCCTGGAACTTTCATGGATTTTTCAGTTAAATAAAAGTTGGAAAACTTCCGCCTGCCGATCATTGACACCGCTCTCCGGTGCAGTCAGTAAAACGTGCCGTTGTACCGAAAATGCGAATAGTAAACGTATTGAAATAAACGTGAAATTAAATGAATGAAAAAGAAAACCAGTATCAAGTAGAAGCAGTATTTTACTTTTGTTTCCCAATTACGTTTGATTTCATGGATTGCCTTCATGTCATTTCCAAAATGATCTAGATTTTAAAATGGACACCTAGTTTGAATTGTAACGTTCATTAAGCCGCAGTTTCTGCGCTACTTTGAATAAAACCCTGAAATGAAATGAAACGTTTTCGTTTCATTTCATTTCAGGGTCCACAAAGTTCATATCAAATAAGTGTTAAGTTAACATTTAACAACCCTAAAACTTGTGGAATTTAATAAAGTATTAAGTGAAATTTGGACTCACGACAGAGAATCTAAGGTCAACATCTAGGACTTTGTTTTAGGTAATTTTTGACTTTGATTCTAAGGTCAAACCAAAGTGAGGTAAAAAGATCCTAAGGTCCTTTGACCTTAGGTTCTTTTGACCTCACTTTGGACCACACCATTCAATAACCTAAGGTCAAAATGTAGGACTAAACAGATTAAAATTAAAAACAGCCGTTTTGGCTTTAGTGATATTAGGCCCAGGTCTTCGATCTCTGAGAAATGTACTACGGTGAACTGCCCTGCGTCGCGATTTCATACTCGCACATATTACACTTACACGCGACGAAGTGTTTTCATTCAACGTGTGTTTTCACTCAATAATCTGTTTCAGAGCTGCTGCCAGACCACTTTTAAGTAAAGTTTATATTTTTTCTTACAATAATTAAAAATAACTTGACATTTTTGCGAGGGAGACAGCATGCTTAACGTAAGAACAGCCTTAAACAGCATAAGCTTGAGAAAGACATTGCGCGCGAAAACGTGCCGTCTTCGCATACTGCTCTGAGTCGCGGTTTCATACTCGCACATATTACACTTTCACGCGACGCAGTGTCTTTGGACGTAATAACTGTATTAAAGCTTATGCTGCTTAAAATTACACTAAGTACCGGAAAAAAGTGCCACACATCAGACACTCCACGTATTTGTAATGGTTCTTCAGAATGTGCCGAGGCATACTGCTCTGCGACGCGGTTTCATACTCGCACATATTACACTTGCACGCGACGTAGTGTTTTTGCACCCAATATCTTTACCAGAGCTTATTCTGCTGAAGGCTGTCCTTACGTTAAGCATGCTGTCTCGCTCGCACAATTTGACATTTTTAATTGTAATAAAATGAGCAAACTTTTGCTAATGTGGTTTGGCATTTGGCAGCATAAGCTCTGAAAGTACACAAGTACCGGAAGAAATCGCCGCACGTTCGACACTCCCAAGGATTTGTAATAGTTCTTCAGAATGTGTCGACGCATACTGCTCTGCGTCGCGGTTTCATACTCGCACATATTACACTTGTGCGCGAAGCAGTGTTTTTGGACGCAATAACTATATCAAAGCTTATGCTGTTTAAAATTACACTAAGCACCGGAAAAAGGCGCCGCACGTCCGACACTCCACGGATTTGTAATAGTTCTTTGAAACGTGCCGCCGCATACTGCTCTGCGTCGCGGTTTCATACTCGCAGATATTACACTTGCACGCGACGCAGTGTTTTTGCATGCAATACTTGCGTCAAAGGTTAAATGCTACTTAAAATTACACCAAGTACCGAAAGAAAGCGCCGCACATCAGACACTCCACGAATTTGTAGAATGTGCCGCCGCATACTGCTCTTCGTCACGGTTTTATACCCGCACATATTACACTTGCACGCGACGCAGTGTTCTCGCTCGCAATATCTGTATCAGAAGTTATGCTGCTTAAAATTACCGGAAGAAAGCGCTGCAGGTTCGACACTTCACGGATTTGTAATTGTTCTTCAGATATACCCAAGCATACAGCTTTAAGTCGCGGTTTCATTCTCGCACATATTACACTTGCGCGCGACGCAGTGTTTTTGGACGTAGTATCTGGATCAAAGCTTATGCTTAAAATTACACTAAGTACCGGAAGAAAGCGCCGCATGTCCGACACTCCATGGATTTGCACTGGTTCTTCAGATATGCCAAAGCATACTGCTCTGAGTCGCGGTTTCATACTCGCACATATTACACTTCCGCGCGACATAGTGTTTTTGCATGCAATACTTGCGTCAAAGCCTATTATAATGCTACTTAAAATTACCGGAAGAAAGCGCCGCACGTCCGACACTCCACGGATTTGTAATGGTTCTTCAGAATGTGCCGCCGCATACTGCTCTGCGTCGCGGTTTCATACTCGCACATATTGCACTTGCGCGCGACGTAGTGCGCTTTCACGTGCAGAAAGATCCGGTTCTTGCCCAACATTCTCCGCGTGCATATGTCGCATTGGTAGGGGCCCGCGCTCTGAAGAGAAAATACGTAAATAAATAAGTATGCTTATATTCTTTTTAATTCACTAACCCATGTAAGGACAATTTTTAAAAACCGCCGGGACTCGAACCCGCGACCTCTGGCTATCCGTGCCAGCGCTCTTTCCAACTAAGCTAATCGGCGACTCACTGGCATCAGTGAAATTTCGAACCTCTTTACAATATTCTCTGTATGACGTACAGGCAGCGACATCTGGCTAAAGTAATTTGCATCACTTGCAGCCCCGAGTACCTACTTTGCAGTTAAATAGGTTGTACGTCGGAATGATATCGCTGTACTCACATGATTATATTCTGGCATGGGCGGAATTCTTAGCCTCTAAACAGGTTTTTTAAATTGTCTTCAGCATTGCTTAGTGCAACAAAAAGAGTATAATCTTGTTTTAAAATTCCGTTTTTTGACAACAAATAAACATTTATTTATTGATACTTTTATCGCTCGTGGTCTACCCGAATCAAGTGATTGGAATCAATTACTTAAGTTAAGCAACAACAGGCGCGGTCAGGTGAAGGATGGGTGACCGTCCTGTGACTGCCGCTAGTGGCACTTTTTCCGAGTGCTTCCGTTCTTCGCAAGGCACGTTAAGCCGTTGGTGCCGGCTGTCATGCAACGGCAGTCGTTAAGGCATGTCAGAGGCCTCATGAGCGGCTTGATAACTTCTGACAGTAAGACCCGCCACTGTCTTGCAAACCTCCACCATCCCGGACTTTGCCCCCGTGGTGGAGTATGGCCTAACCTTCCTGCGATGCAGGAAGATCCCCTTCCCCAACAGTGGGGGCATACAAGGGTTGATATCGACTTCTTAGGGACAAGTAGACATTCACAAACATGCTCACCTCGGAATGCCGAGACTTATTGTGCGCCTCCAAGTTTTTCTTGACCCTCCAACCGCTAATGCAGCGATCGCAGCGATGAGGCAGCGCCGTGAACAGCGCATCCTTCCTGTCGGCGTCAAATAACTTCTCCAGCTGTACGCCGTCAACTGGGTGCTTCGTGTAAAACTTCTCCATGCAAAGGTTGCTTTCTATGCGCCGAATGTACTTGTATTCCGAGGGTTTCGGCTTCGTTTGCTGCTTGTACCAGTGGCTTATCTGCGCCGTGCTCACATCGGCTCTCGACGCGTCCGTCTTTGGAGTTTTCGACGGGGTCCGAGTGGGAATAACCGGTTTCGTCTGTGATCCTGACGGTTTTGACGGGATTCTGTACCATTCGTCGATTAGCGCGGGCTGGGGCGATGTTTCCTTTGAGTCGGCCTCTTCGTTTTGCCAGTGGCCGTCGTCGCTGTCAGCTGGAATGGAGTTCGAGTGTCATAGTGAGCTCTTGGTGTCTTTCATAAGCTACGATTATATTAGCATTAAAAATTAAAAATTACTTTGCTAAATTCCACCAAAAATCCCACATAAGATACTACGAAGATATTTCTAATTAATTAAATTCTAGATTTAAAACTCATAATTTCTAGATGTAAATTTCATATGTGTGGTCTTACAGATGTGGCCGACTAAGAAAACAATTTGTCGACTAAGTATGCCAGTGTGGGGCACGGTGTGGGATTAAAAGTTATTTCGGAACTGATTAATTTAATTATTTCTAGATGTAAAAGTCGTAAGTCACACTAGATAGCGAGAGGGGGGGGGGGGCTTATAAATGAGAAGCGTGGGCGCAGCGTACATAAGAAATATCTGCGTGATAGTGATATCAAACCCTCTATATGTCTCTAGTGTTGAGTGCTTAGTGCGAGTTTGACAGATCCAATCGAATAACTTTACTACCGCGTTAATCGAGCATTGAGTAGTGAGTATGAGTAAGTTAACCGTTCGAACTGGCAAAACGCTGTCACAGTACAACTCGCACTCGCGTTTATTCGTGTTTTGGCTGGTAAACGTGTTCACTTCTCAACGTAAACCATTACAACTCGCACTCAGCAATTTTAATTTCCATACTTGTCGCTAGGTGGCGCTTCCTCGATGCCATAGAAATATGAGTTTACGTTAACGCGATCGAGTAGTTAAAAAACTCGCACTAAGCACTCTGGGGCACGGCTCTCTTCCTGCATCGCAAGAAGGTATAGGCATTAGCGGGTGGAGGGTCAAGAAAAACTTGGAGACGCACAATAAATCTCGGCATTCCGAGGTGAGTATGTTTGTGAATGTCTACTTGTCCCTAAGAAGTCGATATCATCCCTCGTATGCCCCACTGCTGGGGCACGGGTGTTTTCCTGCATCGCAGGTAGGTTAGGCCATACTCCACCACGGGCGCCAAGTCCGGGTTGGTGGAGGCTTGCAAGACTAGTGACTGGTCTTACTGTCAGAAGTTTTCAAACCACCTTAAGGCCTCTGACTTGGCTTAACGACTGCCATCTTATCATTATCATTATTATGCATGATCCATTACATACCTTTCACTTCTCTTTTCACTTCGACTTCTATTTCCACAATCGCATGTTTGGGTTCTTCCTTCTTGAGCCGAGTGCCTTTGTGAACTTCTCGTTCCAATTTCACGTCATGTCCAATGCGTACCTCAGCGGTGTTAAGAACTTTGGATAGACGCGAGAGGGGAGGCGGCAACCGGATAGTCTGGAAGTAAGCCGATGTATCCTTACGTGCACTATAATCGCTTAATTTAGTGACGACCTCTGTGGCGTAGCGGTAACGCCTTCCATGCAAGAGGTTTCGGGTTCGAACCCCGGCTGGGGACAAAAAAAAACCCCAAGTCTTGGATGTTTACATGTTTGTGATTTGTTTCTGGTTCCCACGACACAGGGTATCCTAGTGTGGGGCCAGAAGCAATGTATGTGCCTGTATGTAAATGTAAAATGTTAATAATGTTAACGTTAAATGTTAATAACTTAATCTATAATATACAAATTTATTTATTTAGCAAATTAACATAATTACATTACAGCTTTAATTACGCTATTTCATAATTATTTGCGGTGTATACTTAATCTAATTAAATAAACTAGCATGCAAACACAAATTGTATTGACAATTTAAATATGAGAATTATAATGAAACAATAATGTCATTCAAAATCCATCAGTAACTTATGCGCAATAAAATTTAAATAAATATTTTATTCGAAAAGCTATAGTTACAACATGTAATCAATACGTATTAAATAATTCAATTAAAATTAGATAAGAATATCGAAGGTAAACTTAATTAAATTTAATTCTCCTTAAATTTTAATCCTCTCTCAGAAATCACCAAGCATTCTCCCTTAATATCCTGCCATTGACCTGCAAACACATCGACTTGTGGTGCATCTGCATGTAACTTATTTAGTAGAGCCAGCGCCGGTGACCACCGGAAAGCTATCGTTCGTCCTGACTCCACTCTAAAAAGAGGCCTAAGTCTTCGCATGCCATGTCTGAAACGGTTTGGTACATTAAGCCTCACCAACCTTTCCAACAGCGTTGGGCAGTCCAGACCACCTCGCAATATTTGAATGCAAAATAACATTAAATCTCGATTGCGCCTAGTCTGCAGCGAGTTAAATCCGAGTACCCCTAACAAATATTTTGTTGGGTAAATGAACGGATATAGGCTATACTTAGATTTATAAAGATATCGGAGGAAGCGTTCTTGGACTTTCTCGATCATAAGAATATATTTTTGCTCGTGTGGATTCCACACGCAAGCACTGGCCTCCAGTTTACTTCGCACAAGAGACGTGTAGAGCAGCTGTGCCGTTTGGGGGTCACGAAAATCTCGCGAGTTTCGCATAACGAAGCCAAGTCCCCGAAATCCCTCTGCCGCAAGTGCCGTAATATGACTGTGGAATGTCAATTTAGGGTCGAAAATTACGCCAAGATGCCTTACAGAGAAAACTCTCATAATCTTACTATTACCAAGTAAGTATCCCATATCCAACAAATTTGATGACCGCGTGAAAGACATAACGTAGCTCTTGCCTACATTAAAATTTAACTTATTTGTTTCACTCCATTGTAAGATTGAAAAAATGTCATCCTGTAATAGACGTGCACTTTCCTCATCTACAATTGGTTGTACTAGCTTTAAATCGTCGGCATACAGTAGGCAAGTGGCGTTTCTTAGTACATCAGGTAGATCAATTATCATGATCGAGAACAGCAACGGGCCCAAGATAGAGCCTTGACTCATTCCTGACCTGGTTGAGTAGGACTTTGATATGTAGCATCCATGCTGGACGTATTGCTCTCGATCTCTTAAGTAATCGGAAAAGAATTTGCTAGTTTGGGCGTAAAACCTAATGAAACTAATTTGGCTAATAGTATGTCATTGTCCACTCTGTCGAAAGCCTTCTGGAAATCGAGGTGTACTACGTCCACTTGTCTACCTTTGTCCATTTCTGCAGAAATGTCAGACTGTGACTGTCAGAGCCAATAAATTTGTGTTTACTGACCTACCAGGCCTGAATCCATGTTGGGCGATCGTAATAAATGGTTTAATTTGTGGCTCTAATTTTAACTTCAAAACTATTTCAAAGATTTTGGCACATGAACTTAAAATTGCAATGGGTCTATGCTCCTCTACTATTGTTTTATTACTAGTTTTAGGGATTGGCTTTACTCTAGTCAGTTTCCATAGGTCTGGATAGCAGCCGGCTTCAATAGACAAATTAAAAATATGTTCCAGAGGCCTGACGATAAATTCCCTGCATCCCTTGAGAAAATACGCAGGCATACAGTCAGGGCCTATCGCACTACGGGGTTTCAAGAGACTTATCGCTTTTAGTATATCATCCGTTTTGATGGTAGTAATATTGATATAGTTTGCTGTTGATAATGGGTCAGATATCGCAGCATTTATAGGTGATAATACAGGTGACTCGGGGAGAAAAACTGAACTGAAATGCTCACCAAAAGCATTAGCTGCTAATGCGCCTGTCAGAAGTTCCCCTTTATGTTCCACAGTCGGCTCAAACCCACCTTTAGATCTTAGGGACCCTACATGCTGCCAGAAATGGCGAGGATTTTTAAAAATATTTGCCTCTACATCTCTGATATGCTCGTCGTAGGCTAATTTTTGCTTACATTTAATATCGGCTCGTAGCTTACTAAATAGAGAGTAAATCTGAGGGTCTTTAGATTTTTTCCAAGTCTTGTGTAAATATGATTTTAAACCTATAACCTTTATCAAATCTTTTGGGTACCATACTGGATAGCGACGACAGCTTACTTTACTTCTTTTTTACGCGGAAAACAAATGAATCGCTGAATGTGTTGGTAAGCGCAAATCTCGAGAGCAGCTGAACCGATTTCGCTAATTCTTTTTTTAGAATATTCCTTGAAGTACGAGGATGGTTCTTACGAAGAGAAAAATAAAAAAAATTAAAGATTCGAGTGTTAGGCGGTAGTCCCAAAGTATCTCGCACAAAAAAGGTTTTTGCGCCTACTACACTTACATGGATTGGCACTGTAATCGATTTCATCGCATCTTAAAACGCACCCATTATCATCAATCCACTCTAGTCCCACTGACAGTTTTTTCATGTACGGTCACATGCACTAACATGTATGAGTATGTAACTTTAGTACCGTGTCAAAGTCAAAATAGTAGCTCAAGCTAGAAGAGGTTAATGTGACAAGGTTCTAACATGTTTACACGTTAGTTGACGCGACTGTACCTGGTCACACTGGTAGCGGCAGAAAAACTGCTGGACAGCGGCCACCTTCGTCTTGAAGTCTCTCACACGCTGCAACAAGGCACGGCATTCCCAGCACACTGACACTGGCTGGAATACCAGCTCCTGGGGGTAAAAGATAATTTATATGCCATTACATGATAGCCGGCACCAATGGCTGCCTTGCGAAGCACGGAAGCGCGCGGAATAATGCCACTAGCGGTAGTCACGGGACGGTATCTCATCCGCCACCTGACCGCGCCTGTTGTTGCTTAACTTAAGTGATTGATTCCAAACACTCGGTTCGACTAGGTCACGCCCGCTTCAAACACACAATATACAACACAAAACATAGACATTGCCTGTTGAATGACTCGAGTTTTTGTTTTTTGTATGGGCTTGTGGGGTTTGCTCTACACCACATTCACAGGCAATCAGGCGCGCACAGATTAGAACCTCATTGCTCGAACTGCGACCGCCACGTAGCTGGCAGGCTATACAATCCAGGAAGGAAAAGTAGATTATTGATAAGAAATTGTTTTTTTCTAGTCTGTCTGGAAAAAATCGTAATAGATTATATCAATAATTTATGTTGTTTTTTATGCAGATGCTCTAGTTTTCAGTTACATCAAATTATTGCAGTTAGTCAGTGTTAACTCCTTCTGTATATTACAATTTCCACCGTGCCAGTATACTTTCAGTGTAAATAAACCGTGTACATAAATTATCAATTTCTTTGCCCTTGGCATCAGATTCTAAAGGCTTTTTGGTTGGTAGGTAACGTTGGGGGACAGCTGTAGAGACACGGTAAGAAAAGGGCGTCCCACGGTGTAATGTAAGTTAAGAGTAACTTACCGTGCTACCATGCCTGAACAAATTATTTAATGTGTCGAGTAGATGGTCAGCGTGGTAAAGTCTGCGGTCTACACTGAAGCACGTGTTGCAGAACTGCGGTAAAGGATTCCCGCCCTCGCTTTTTACGCGGGCTGTGATAAAATTCATTTTTAGTTCAAAACAAACAAACAAATATTCGGCGCCGACGACTTTTCTATCAAAAACATTATGACCACAGACTATTCAGACTAATGAATTGTTTTTTTAATATTTAGTTATCAGTGTTGCCATTTTGCCGACGATAGGCACTTTTATGTAGATAAAACCGTGTATTCGGTAAAAAAAATGTGCGCCCTCCTCGGCCTCGAGGTGGGTCGCTCCCGATGTGGGTTTAGGGATCCTAAGGACCAAATCCAGCCCCAAGGTGGTGTTTAGTGGGTAGGCGCACTTCTTGTGAGTCCCACATTGGCAGCAACCTCCCCCGTGTCCTTCGGAGGGTGCACTAAATGTTCTTGACCTGCAGTTAGCCGGGAACGATATCGGCCGCACCGCCGCCGCAGTCCTGTTTTTTTTCATGTTTGTATAAAAGTCGTTTTGCCCGGAGAAGCAAGAAGAAGCCGTACTCTAAAAAAAATTGAACCGTTTGTGAAAGCTTTTTAAAAATCTTGCATCACTAATTCAGGAGGTTTCAAAGTTTTTTATACATTTTATCATACCGTTTTATCGGCGTGATTATTCTGTATATCTATGCATCAGATTTTTAGTACTTATTGACTCTAGGCTAAGCCCTGGACAGACAGACAGACGGACATAACGAATCTTGACTACGGAACCCTATTAAATTACTTTACCCGGTTTTGTTTTTGTTTAGATCTGGTACATCACTAGTTCAGTCATTTATTTACTCTGTGATGCTTATTCCTTCACAGAATAATTAAACTTTCTGGTTTAATTGTTCTGTGATTCCTTCATAGATCATTAGGCACACGGATGATATGTTAAAACGTAGTGTTTATATGCTCTGTGATAATCTGTGAATCTGTACAAAAGTTGCTTTGTTATTTATTTATTTTTCTCAAGAGTGCTATGTAAAAACATAATTTCACAGTGAGTGTGAGTCGAATTTTTTCGTTTTTCAGCAGAAATAACATGAATAACTTATGTGCAACGTGTCTAAGTGTCGATCGAAGACTGTTTAATTTAGAATGCACCATAATTACAGGATTCAACTTTCAGGTATCTGATACCAACTACGAGTTTTTCTAATTTAGCTAAGTTCTAATATCCTATTCGTCTCCATCGTTCACTTGATTTTCAAACTTAAGTCTAACACGTCGGACGAAATCACGTTTTTTCATGAATTATTAAAGGTGCGGCCGCACTCCAGGGATTTGGCGATACTTGTTCGTTTGTCTTATTCGTTTAAGCGAAATTTGTATCTCTCATCCCTGTCTAGAGGAATCCTTATTCGCCGAATCCACTTGGCATTTGCATCGATAACAACTTTTGTATGTCCCCACTGCTGGGGCACGGGTCTCTTCCTACATCGCAAGAAGGCACTGTTTCCGAGAGCCTCCGTGTCGGCTGTCATGTAGTGGCAGTCGTTAAGGCATGTTCGAGGCCTTATGATTCGGCAAATCCACTTGGCAACTCAAATTTGCATCGATAACAGCTTTTGTATGTCCCCACTGCTGGGGCACGGGTCTCTTCCTACACAAGCTTCCGTGTCGGCTGTCATGTAGTGGCAGTCGTTGAGGGGTAAATCTTCGGAGAACATTTTATTTTGACTAAAATTTGTGGATTTTTAAAAACCTGCGTGCATTGCTAAGTTTTTTTAAAAGTAACAATAGGCAGGTTAAGATAACAAGTTTCATATAAGAGTTACTTCAAATAACCAAATTTATAATGAAATAATCATGATTTTCTTAAACTGGTCTTCAGGATAATGACAAAATGTGAGAATAATGACTTTCAATATCAGGACAATGACAGTACGTTGAGGACAATGAGTTTTGTATACATTTGTGTAAATAAACGAGGGAAAATAAAAATTCAAAGAATAATTACTGATTATATTTTTATTTGGTTCCAATTATCACAATCAACTGAACAAAACACAATTCTAAAATTCAAAATTATTCCACTACAACAAAACGAACCTACAACGTGTAACAGAAGGGTGTTGTCAGATTTTAACAAATTATAGTAGGTACTGATCAATACAAACTATATTTATTTCCCCCGATTTTTCTTAGATCTTAACATACCTACATGAGTACAAAAACGTATTTTTTTATGAGCTACTAGTTAACTACCAGTCACGCATTATTTCTTGATTTATCTTAACAAAAGTCAACTTACCTAGATTATATTTTTATTTGGTTCAAACTCACAATCAACTTAACAAAAAGAATGTCAAAAACTTAAAATGGCTTAAGGTGGTACGCTTGCGAAACAAAAAGCCCGATACATATTTTGCAGTCAATGAACAGCATAAATACATGAATATTGTTGGCATCTATTTTTTTTACACATGTTTGTGTCCGCAAAATTAATATACAAATTATTTATTTAGTATTTCATACAAAAAATACGCAAAACTAACTAAAAACGAATTGTATGAGATTTTTTTTAAGTTCGTTTTTGCGTGTTTTCTGTATGAAATACGTTTATTTATTGACTTTGCGGACCCAAACATGTGTAAGATAACAGATTCCCACAAAATAATGGCTTTATGCTGTTCATTGACTGCAAATATAAGTTTGTGTCGAACTTTTTGAATGGCAAGTGTACCAACCGTAACGATTTCTCAAACATAAAACATGCAACTTAAAAGTTTAGTCAACAATTATTACAGTCTTCAAACATCATAATCACAATAACAATAACTTCTTACTTTTTGAACTAATTTCTGCTTGATTTGTGTTATTTTCGATTTCGGCTTTGTCAGATGTATTTGCGGGTGAATCTAAGGAGTCTGTATTTAATGAATTAGTTTTAATCATCTCTCGGGAATCTTTAAGTAGCTGACGTAATCTTTGTATCTTTTTTGCTTGTGCCTTGTTCCTTTTCTGTAAACTTATGAGTAGTCTTAACAGTCGTTTTCTTTTCTTTATTTCTTCATATTTAACTTGCTTTATTGCTAATACTTCGGCTGCACTATTAATTTTTAAGGGGTCTTCTTTTTCTACGTTTGTATCCGAAGAAGTACTTGGACCTTCTTCACAAGTAGCAGCTTGAATTGGAATTGCTTCGAAAGTTGTTGGTTTCTCTTCCTTCTTTTTTTGTCTGTACCTTAAAATTAAATTAACATTATGTATTTTTAATATTACATTACAATACAAGTAGTAGGTAAGTAGTAAGTAGGTGTAGAGGTAAGTGTAGGTGTGGTTTAGATGTAGGAGTAAGGTTAAATGTAGGAGTAGGTGTTTGGGCTTTAGGTGCAGGTTTGAATAAAATTGCAAATATTTTTTTATGATGCGACCGTAGCTGCCATAGTGAAAGTTGTTTTTATTGATAAGTACCTACTCATATCTACAAAATGTTATACTATACCCTTCTACGTATTGTATACTGAATTACTGACTACCTATCTAATTAACAGAAACTTATTTACCTTTTAGTGTTTTCTCTCCATCTTTTGCGTTGCTCTTTAATAGCGCGAGGGGGTTTTTCAGGTTTTTTTTCCGCTTTCTTTTTTAAATATTTCTGTCGTCTTTTTTCTTTCTCTACAGCAAGCAATTCAGGATCATTTTTTATCTCTCCATACCGTCGTTTTTGGCATAGTCTTTGTTTAGCCAGTCTATCTTCTCTGCTTTTTTATGATTTAGGGGGCATTTTCTTAACTTAAACAACAGCTACATATTATTGTTTATATTCAGTCTTAGCCCAGTCTTTTTTAATCTAAAAATAAAAATCGATTATTAGTAAGTATAAGATATGGGACTCATTTTTACCAAAGCTTGTTTTTGTAAAGCGCGTAGCAGGTAAATACTACTTATTTGTTCTCACTAAATTAGAATTAATTAAATATACATTACTGATAATAAAGTTCATCTGTTAAAAAAATACTACACCCATCTGTTACACGCTATATAATGGAAGAAGTATTAGGGGTTTTTATTAATTTTTTTGTTGAGTTTAATAAAATGCTTTTTATTATTATAATTTAATTATAACTTGCCCAGCAGTGGGACCCTATGGGCTAGTAAAAAAAAATTACTTACCAGTTTTATTAATCACTCTTAAGGGTTTTCATTTAGTAAAAAAATTATAACTTGAAGACGATTGATTACTTAATCTGAAATGTAAGAGGAAGTATTATTCTTCTGGAAATTTATTTCATACGCAAGTAGGCTTCTATTCTACAACAAGAAGAAAGATTTATTTGATACTACTGCCTATAACTTTACTACATCGACTTCATGCACTTTATAAGCCTATATCAGTACCTATAAATATTAATAAACATTTTAAAAAAGATCACAGGTACCACTGGATACGTTTATCTATGAGAATATTTCCATCTTCATTCATCAAATAATCAAATAGACTGGATAGCTGTCCCAGCTTTTCAATATATACTCCAGTGTAGGCATTGGTCATGTTTGATTCAAATATATTAAACATCTTTAGATTAAAACTATCTTCACATAGGGCTTTGCATACGCCTCCTTGATATGTAGCATAGACAACATTAAAATCTTGCAATATATACAAAAATCGTCTTTAGTCAATAATTTGACGATTTGAATCAATAATTAAAATATAATACTTGAGCTCCATGATTTTTTATTATCAAGTCCCAGAAACTCGACCTTAAACAAAAACACATACGAACTACCGTCATTATTCTGAAACTTTGTCATTGTCCTTCCACATAATGTATTTCTCCTGAACGTGAGTCATTATCCTGAAAGTGCTAATTCAGGACAATGACATTCAGAAGAATGACAATTTCGACAAAATCTTGTTTTAAACATGTTTTGCGTCATGGTATTGAAATGTTGTTATTATAGCCTATTATGTACACAAAACCTATATAATTTTAGTGAAATGAATAAACTAACATTGCATTGTTACAGAATATATCGATCAAAACGATAATGACATGTTATATGAACTTTTTAGGAGAACGATATTTAAAGGCTTACCTGCCAAAAACAAGCCCGTGTATCTCCACCAAATCGCGCCGCTCGACTGCGGGGTCTGGAGTACTGTTCGCCCGGCCACAAGTTTCCTCCCCTCCCGCCCCTTATTTGATACGATTTTGAAAACAAAGATGTGTCAGGACAAATAAGTACTATTTTTGAACACGAGTTTATTCTTTATTAACTAAGCGGATATTCGTAATTTTACAAAGAATATGAAGATTGATCTATTATAATTGCAGCACCGAATATTAAAAAGCTCATTGATGTCACATTATTTTATAAAATCAAAATATAGGTCCGCGTGAGCAGGGGCGACACATGCAAAAGTTGGCAATTTTATTGCGTTTATTGACATAACTTTTTTATTATTATTTTTTTAGAATCGTGGTTTTGAGCGACATTTGTGTTAATCATTTACCTACTATGATTGATATTTGTTTTAAAGATAGGTAGACAGGATCTCGAGAAATTATCATAGACATAAATTTAGACACTCTGAAAGATTGACCCTGAGGCATGTCAGAGGCCTTATGGGCGGCTCAATTACTTCTAACAGTAAGGCCCGCCATTGCCTTACAATCCTTGGTGTGTCCCCACTGCTGGGGCACGGGTCTCTTCCTGCATCGCAGGAATGTTAGGCCATACTCCAACACGGGGGCCAAGTCCGGGTTGGTGGAGGATTTGCATATTTGTCAATTATTAACCATATAAGTACACATTGGACATCATAAGGAATTATATTCTTTTTAATGCACTAACCTGTGCTAAGGAAAATTTTTAAAAACCTATTTTGAGGCTAAAAATTCCACCCATGCCAGTACTCGAACCCGCGACCTCAGGCTATCCGTGCCAGAGGTTGCGGTTTCGAATCCCGGCATGGGTGGAATTTTTAGCCTCTAAATAGGTTTTTAACATTATAAGAATTTAAATTCATATATAGTTTATTCTTATTTTTTTTATATACACATTGGACATTATAAGGAATTTTTTCTAATGGTTTTCTAATAAATAATCTACATTATTAACTTAATGCGCAGTGCTAAGAGCGGTGGTAGCGGAGCAGTTAAACAGTGGCTTCTCAATCGGAAGGTTGTGGGTTCAAATCCCGGCAAATATCTTAGTTGATATTGCAAAGTGTCACGTGACAAAAAATTACTTTTCGTTTTTCATAAAATTTGTATGAAAACTTTAAATTAATGAATATAGCAAGACATCATAGCTAATCCTTACGTAATCAGGCTGAAGTTATAATGTCTTAATGACTTGAGAATCAAGTTTTCAAATTTAGATGAATGAAAATTGAACAGCCTCGCAGTGCAGCTAACAATGACTATATAAGACGTCTGAAAAGGTGTGACCCCATGGACCTCAGTAGTTGGTGAAAACTACTCAACCTGAAGAGGGATCCTAGCTAGAGAATTAGACTCTGATCAGTTGAAATGCCCGCTCATCTGCTTATAGTCTACGGACTGATTGCAAATCAAAATGGAAAAAAAAAAAGATTAAAGAAAACAAAAATAATGTTTTCTTGACATTGACTTATTACAATATCAACGACGAATCTTTGTCTATGGAAATGAATACGTGTTTTCTTGTCCGTACAAGCCTACGCAATGGTCCGCAATGTATATGCCTGTATGTAAATGTTCTGCTAATGTTATATTGTATTGACAAATTAGACATAGGCCGTATTGCCAGATAACAATCAATTGGTATTACCTGATAGATCTGCCCAAAAAAACGTCAAAAACTCCAAACTAGTTATATATCAGGTAATTCTAAGCATTCCAAGCAATAGTCCAAGTAAACCCTGGTTTCTGGTAAACTAACAAGCCATTAATCTACTGCTAACAGCTGTTGGTTAGCCAAAGTGCATACAAAAAAGACATTTTACAGCTGTTGTATAGTAAATTAACAGATTGTTAGTGTACGAGAAACTGGGGGTAAGTAACAGACCCCTGAAAATCGCCTTAATTTTTTTCAATTTTCCAGTTTGATAAAGAGGATAGAGTATGCTGGGAATGCAAAAGGTTTCTCGCAAGGATCCAGGACTTCAAAGAACAGGCTATCAAAGCGCAGACTCTTTTGAAATCCCAAACCATGGTAAGGACACAATAACACTATGACTATATTCTTTCTGCAATGCACTAGATCATCCAAAGATATCACATCCAGAGATATGAAAAAAGATAATTGATTCACAGTTAAAGTCACATTTTACTAAGACCTGCCTGTTTGTTTGTTTTTGTGTGTGTGTGTGTGTGTGTGAAGGAGTGTGTGTGTGTGTGGGGGTGTGTGTGTGTGTGCGTGTGTGTGGGTGGGTGTTTGTGTGTGCGTGCGTGTGTGTATGTGATTTCTATTTTTGACAGGTATGGAAGGTCTGGAAGAAATTGCTCTTAAGTGCTCAGAAAAGGGAAGGGATAATTTTTTATGTTAAAGTTACAAGTATTTGCATCACAGTACAGGACAATTTGCACAGAAATTATTGTAAATTTTGAATAAATTTTGTGACTTTTTGTATTTGCTCGTGTAACTTCTGATGTGCGGGCTCTGGCAACACCGCCGCTCAGTAAACAAAAAACAAACAAACGTCAAGTCAACTCGGGTTTTCGGATCGATTTGCGCATAGATGTTGTTTTACCTGAGAAAAATGAGCTACAAGTGGTGCTTAGTGCCAAAGTGTACAAATACGTCCATAAGTACACCGGAAAAACTATTTGTGTGCGTTCCAAAACATTACGAAACGCGAAAAAAGTGGTTGCAGGTCGCGGGCAAAGATCGAATAGCGGATTATTCTGTAGTTTTCATCTGTGAGGACCACTTCGATGTAAGTAAACATTTTATTATTCATTTTGTAAACGCATAATTTAAAAAATATATGTGTTTTTACGAATCTGATTAGGATCAACATTATCACTAGCCTAGGCCGTTGTAGACCGTACCGTGACTACCGCTGGTGGCATTTTTCCGAGCGCTTCCGTGCTTCGCAAGGCACGTTAAACCGTTGGCTGTCGTGTAATGACAGTCGTTAAGTCATGTCAGAGGCCTTATAGGCGGCTTGATAACTTCTGACAGTAAGGCCCACCACGGTCTTACAATCCTCCACCAACCCGGACTTGGCCCCCATGGTGGAGTATGGCATAACCTTCCTGCGATGCCGGAAGAGACCCGTGCCCCAGCAGTGGGGACATACAAAAGGGTTGATATTGATTAGACTTTACTAGCATTCCTTGAGTTTTACTGGCATAATAAATGTTGAAATTTAAGTCATAACTTGACTATACTATTTTTATTTTTAATGCACTAACCCGTGCTAAGGACAATTTTAAAAACCTATTTAGAGGCTAAAAATTCCACCCATGCCGGGATTCGAACCCGCGACCTCTGGCTATCCGTGCCAGCGCTCTTTCCAACCAAGGCAATGGGGTCGCCCATTGGCTTGGTGATGATGGGGATGATGGGACCTCGGATGGAGCACTATGAGGGTTGCATGGCTTATCGTCCGACATTGTCAGTGTAGTGTGTCGCAACCCTAATAGTGCTTTGTGATAGCTGATTGAGGGTAGTCTGAAACCTCATCAGCCGAAGATGCGAACGGGTGCCAGCCATCGGTCTTCTCGTGACCATGATGACTGTAACGTCGTCGAAACTTCGAGGTAAAATAGCAATAAATTACTACGCGATTAAGCCCCGAAAATATTCTAACTATGTGTACAAGTCGCGAAAGTTTAAAATATGATTTAACCTATGCTGGCCGTTTTCGTTTCCGTGCCAGCGCTCTTTCCAACTGAGTCAATGGGCGACCCCATTGCCTCGGTTGTGATGATGGGGATGATGGGACCTCGGATGGAGTCGCCCATTGGCTCGGTTGGAAAGAGCGCTGGCACGGATAGCCGGAGGTCGCGAGTTCGAATCCCGGCATGGGTGGAATTTTTAGCTTCTAAATAGGTTCATAACTTGACCCCAAAAGACCTTGCAGTGAATGTATTAATAAATGTTATTTAAATGATTTCATATTTTGTTACAGATGGAAAAAGACATGGAAAACTACTGCCAGTATAAAATGGGATTTAGCCAGAGAATTAAGATGGTGGATGGAGCTTTGCCTTCTAAATTTCCTTGCCAGCAAGATTGCAGGGAAACAATTAGTGATGCCCAAAATGTATGTCCTGGTCTGGAACTTGGCACCAACTCAAAGATGTACTTCTACAATAGCCAATACATGTATACATATTTTGAATTCAGAAATTAAATGAAATGGTTTTATTCAAAGTAGCAAGTATTAGTTAAACAAAGTGTTTGTAACATCTAAACTTAATTATACTATTTTTATTTTTAATGCACTAACCCGTGCTGAGGCCATCGAGGCTATATGAGGTAATCGAGGCTGCAAGTGATGCAAATTACTTCAGCCAGATGTCGCTGCCTGTACGTAATACAGAGAATAGTGTAAACAGGTTCGAAATTTCACTGATGCCGGTGAGTCGCCCATTAGCTCAGTTGGAAAGAGCGCTGGCACGGATAGCCAGAGGTCGCGGGTTCGAATCCCGGCATGGGTTCATTGCTTTGAAATTCTAAGTTCTCAGTTTCCATCTCCTTAACGTCTTTACTAGGACATCACTAAATTACCCTAGGACTAAGTTTACGCCATATCTAATGAAACATATGCATATTATTTATGAATGGGCCTCATTAGGCCTTATTTGCTGCTGTTCATTGAATAATTCCGTTCTTCAGCTCCGAAAGTCTTCTTTTTGTATCTGTAGCTTTTTTTAGCAATTTTATCTAAAACGGCCAGCATAGGTTAAATCAATAATAATATCTGTAACATCCACTGTTGTGGATGTCATCTTTATCCCACATTTCCCACCAGGAAATGTGGGATAAAGATGATGGGAAAAGAAGCCTGTGACTGACCTGCCTGATACTGCTGTGTGTGCGCTGGTTCGAGGGTGCGGCGAACGGTTGAAGTCTCCAGGGTGGTGTATTCACGATGACGCGAGGGTGGTAGTGCGATCGCGGTTTATATGGTGATGATGACGATGGTTTCAAGGAAACGCTGATCTACGGCACAATCGCCTCGGGACGGAAGCTGGTTCGCGAGCTTGACCGCCGGCGCGATGGTTTACGACGTAATTGGCCATTAGATAGTGTCAAAAAAGTATACATTATAATTTGTATCAATTATTAGTATTAAAACCGATTTAATGCATATTAACTAAAAAAAATTGATCATTTCTGCAAGAAAACAGGATACAACATGATAATTTCATATCTGTGGCAATTTTATTGAATACGACCAGGATTGGTCGAATCAATAATTACGTCACAGCTCAGTAAATATAGCGATCCGAGAACGCGTGAGTTGACTTGACATCTGTTTGCCTACTGACCAGTGACGTCACTAATTCCTCTGCGACGCCATATTGCTCAAGAGCATTTTGGGGGCTTATTTTAGAAATGAATTTTGATTTGCGCTCTGTGGAAAAAATACACAAAAGATTTAAAAATTATCCCTTTCTGAGCACTTTAAACAACAACGAAAAATCTGAGTTGGTCTTCAGAAACTTGCCAAAAAAGCCCATTGACAAGTTATGATGTTTACACCCGGTTTCTCGTATACTAACAATCTGTTAATCTATTGTTAACAGCTGTCAAATGCTTTTTTCGTATGCACTTTGACCAACTGACAACTATATTCTTTTTGTTGCACTAACCCGCGCTGAGGCCAATTTTAAAAACCTATTTAGAGGCTAAAAATACCGCCCGTGCCGGGACTCGAACCGCGAGCTCTGGCTTACCGTACCAGAGCTCTCCCAACTGAGCTCAGTTCGCGGGTTCGAGTTTCGGCATGGGCCGAATTTTTAGCCTCTAATCTGGTTTTTACAACTAACCACTGCTAACCTTGTAACGGTGCAAACCTCTTTACACCATTCTTTATATTTCTTTTTCTATCTATCATTTTCAAATAATAAATAAATAAATAATAAATATTCATGGACATATTACACAGATCACGTTAGCCCTATACTAAGTACAACTAAATGACTTGTGTTATAGGTGCTAACTCGACGATAGATTTAATACAATAAATACATAGATAACATCCAAGACCCGAGACAAACTAGAAAAGTTCGTTTTCCTAGTTTGACCCGGCCGGGGATCGAACCCGAGACCTTCGGTTGCACAGTCAGCGTGCTAATCCGCTGCGCCACCGAGGCCGTCATATTTAAATAATGTCACACATTTCTAAATTTCCCTCATTTTCATCATTACAACTTTGCCTATTTTACCTGCTTATCCGTTTTTATCCAGTTTTTCTGTTCTTATTATAAAATAACAGTTGAAGTTAACAGATAAATAAAGCAAGAGTTGAAGTCGTTCCAGTTTTTTTATTGTTTATCAAAGTTATACAACATTTCAACCTCAGATTCACAGCATGTTAGTGTACGAGAAACTGGGGGTTAATCTACTGGTAGTGATAGTTAGCGACGACTAGAGCCTTTAAAAACGCGACCCAAGTCGCCTTTCTACCATGTCGGTAGCCAAACCAGCTAGATTTAATTGGCGCAGAATTATAACCTCTCTCTGATCAAAATTATAAAACTTCTCGTAAATTATATTCTTTTCAATGCACTAACCCGTGCTTAGGACAATTTTAAAAAACCTATTTAAAAACTCGGCTGCAACTGATGCAAATTACTTCAGCCAGATGTTGCTGCCTGTTATGTACGTAATACAGAGAGTATTGTAAAGAGCTTCGGGATTTTACTGATGCCGGTAAGTCGCCCATTCGCTCAGTTGGGAGAGCGCTGGCACGGTTAGCCTGAGGTCGCGTGCTCGAGTCCCGGCGTGGGTGGAATTTTTAGCCTCTAAATAGGTTTTTGTAAATTGTCCTTAGCACGGGTTAGTGCATTAAAAAGAATATAAAAGTATCAAAGCTTCTCGAAAATTTCAGCTCCAAGGTCCTGTCACCTGCCTGTCGAGACTGGCCGTCTTTCACAAAGACACTTACGACGAAGTCTGCACTCACACCCCTCCTAACATTGAATCTGTTACTATCAAAGTGGAACCAGCGCACTGGGACGATATCCAAGAGGACTCCAGCGAAACCAACGGCGATCACTCGGAACCCACCGACTACGACATAAAACCAGACCCCGAAGCGCTGTCGAAAACTGTCCCAGTATACTTCGACACGCCCACAGCTACCAGTCAATGTGTTACTGAGAAAAGTTTCAACTACGACGTAAAAGATGCACAAGCGATCGCTGTTAAAGAGGAGGTGACGGAGAATGCTGCATCGAGTTGTCAACAAGTGCAAATTCAGGGATCGGATGTTGCGAAAGACGGCACGGAGTCCGAGTTATACTCGAGACAAA